>MU859199.1:0-96406 GCA_033297205.1 Pseudoneurospora amorphoporcata | reverse complement strand
TGTGACCCGTCCACGCCCCCCAATTGTCTGGGGACTGGGTAATGTGTCTTTTTTTTTTTTTTTTTTTTTTTTTTTTTTTTTTTTTTTTTTAGAACAAGCTAGCAAGCATGAGCCCGTCTGCCCTTTCTCCACGTCAGTTCTTCGGCTTCATGGAGCTGCCGATCAGTATCGAAAAGCTGGGAGGCTGGCAAGGGCTGCCATCACGTCAATGGTACCACTCGGTCGACAAAATGGGAGTACTGTGCCGTACTACAAGTGGGTTGGAAGGGTTCAAGGAATGTGGAAAAACACCATGCCACTTGGCCAAGAGTATTTAAAAGATAACTTGTTGGCGACCGGAAGACGATGATCCCGAGGACTTCGACAAACGCTGCTCATAGTAGTGCAAACAATATGTATGTAAGTGTGTCACTCTTGCTGAGGTGCGATCCTCCCACGAGTTAGGATCGCACATTTTCTGGGAAAGGGTAACTGACTTTCCAGAGGTACCTAGTACTGTGTCGGGCTATGGGCCTCCGTTGGCCGAAACAACAAAGGTATCGGAGCTTTCCCTGGAACAATCACCATCCCAAAATGCCGGCCTGGTTGATGGAATTGTTAGTATGAGTTTGCTATTCATGCAACGGGCGAACAGGGAGGCTCTCGCGTGGTTGATGCTATGTCCTCGGCTGAGGTGCGAAACAGAAACTCAGCTCAGAAACAGTGGAATAAACAAAGCACCCGATCTATGTTACGTCGTCAGCATCTGTGCCACACATGAGCATTGGAGGGGATCCAAATTTTGGGATCATTAACATAAGCAGGGACCTTTTCAACGACCACTCGGAAGAAGGCGACGCAAGCGCGAGGCGCCAAGAGCGGCCGAGTGGCTTGAAGTATTGTCTGTCCTACATGAACTGGCCATACTGCGAGCGAAGATGAACAGCTGGAGGGATTGGACTTACAAGAGAGGGCATAGTAGGATCTTGGACAAATGGCCATCAGCGATAATTGGTCACGGGGCAGACATAAGGACATGGGAGGGTGTAAAGACGGCCTCAAAGATGTCAAACAAGCTGGAGGGGTCAGCATCATTGGAGGTTTAGGCGAGGTGGTGCACCCCAAAGGTCTCGGTGCGGCCGGTCTTCCGATGAGCAACATCCATCATCAGCCTGAGCCACACACCAAATTGTTCCTGATTGCGGGGACCTTGGGATCTCCAGTGAGGTCAGCACTCTCTTGTTCACCCTTTTCAGTGTGGTGGATCGCTGTGCCAGACGGTCTCGGGGGCTCGAGTGTGGTTGAGAAGTGTGAGCTTCACCAAATCAACCATTCGACTGCCGATAAAGAATGGGGTATCGAGGATGTCGACGGCATGTGATTTAGGTGTTGCGAGTTGCGACGCCGCGGCCTGTTGTTTGTTTGGGACAGTTGTCGGAAAGGAAACCTCGAAGGACATTATGGACAGGTTGGGAACCAAAGTGACGTAAAAACATGAAAGATGGACGAAATGTCTGGTTCCTGAGTAAGAGCGGACTCAGCGGAGTGTCATTGGTAGGTAGAGGAAGGCCGTCGACGACGATCGAATCGTTCACCTTTCCAAAAACAAAATGGCTTCGCCCGAGCACCACCCACCCAGCTGCGCGTATCTCTCTGCCGCATGACACACGATCCAGCGCCACGGCACCCATATGAAGATGATGGAGCAAATGAATACTTATAGCTCATGGCAAACCCCGTGCACTCCTTGCGACTGGCACCTGCACTTCTCGAGGTTGGTCAACCAGACGCCTTGAAGACAATCCACGGTCATATTTCTACTCGGCCACAGAACAAGAGCACAACAAACAGGCAGCATCAAGATCAGGACGATAACCACAGCTCTGCCGACACTACCGAGACATAGGGTTGTACAAGATGGCCGAGCCAGAAATCAAGCCCGTCACCGAGTGGCCGGACTGGCATGCCAATCCCGACGGAGGGGATCCCTTTACACAAGACCTAAATGCGCCCTATGACAAGGTTAGTTGATGGCCTCCAACAATCGCAATACAGAGGGGGGAAACAAGCAACTAGCCCGCCGTGTCACATGTATCCAGGGCAATTTGTGTTGGATGCTCGTATGCACTGCGGTCCATCTACATTGTCGTCAACACCAACCTGGCAGCGTGCGGAGGCGGTATCGGTTGGGTCTTCATCGACTATCTCTAAAAGAGAAAGTTTAGTTTGGTTGGCTTCTGCTCGGATATAATTGCGGGCTTGGTGGGAATCACCCCTGCAGCGGGTTTTGGTACGTTCTCTCTTGATTTTCCTTTGGTTTGCTTACCAGTGAAGTTTTAACTGACTCCAAACCTCTCCAGTTCCCGTCTACGTCGCCTCCCTCATTGGCTGCCTCACCGCCACGTGCTGCTACTACGCCGTCAAGTACAAGCACCTCCTGTCTGTCGACGACGGTCTCGGCATCTTTGTCCTCCATGGCGTTGGCGGCTACGTCGATAATCTCTTGGCAGGCATCTTCGCAGATAACTTTGTCCCCGCTCTCGACGGTGTATCCGGCAGCTCGTATACGGGACGCTGGTGGAGCCGCAACTTCCGCCAGCTTGGACGTCAGTTTGCCGGCGCAACTACTGCGGCCGCCTGGCCTTTTGTGATCTCACGCATCCTGCTGTTCATCATCCACAAGATCCCTGGCTTGCATCTGCGCGCGAGCGAGGACTCGGAGATTAGAGGTCTGGACATCAAGTATTTGGAGGACGTGGATGAGGAGAGGTTTTACATGAACGGTTGCATTCTGCATGGATGCTTACCTACCGCCGAGGTGTTGTGGGTCGTTGAAGGCTCCCACGCCGGTTATGGAACCGGTTAGTGTTGAAGGGGGTGAGAAGAAGGATTAATTCTCGTTAACAAGGTAGTTTATACCCAGTTCAATAGTATTGAAATACATCACATTTCAAGTCGTGACCAGATGCGCCCATTGGCATTCGTGATGAGTTGGATTCAGAGTGTCTCGACGGAGTCGGCCGAAAGGAGACAGGAGCTCTTAGTCCGATAAGATAAGGGGCTTGTTGTTGTTAGTGGTAGACTTGGACAGCGCTATAAGAGGGAAACCGTACGACATGACATCGACGTCAATTCGTACTCTTCAAAAGCCCATTCACCAATTATTTATACTGGAAAGTAATCAAACTCCATGATGCGTTCAAATCCGGCAACTCTCACATGATTTTCACCGGCTACCAGTGGACTTGAGACGCAATGGGTTGGGGCTCAAGAGTTTCGGCTTAACAGTGCGTCGACCGAGAACCGTGCTGGATAAAGTCGTGATGTCATGCAAGCGTTTGACGTCAACTTTTGTCAGTGAACAACAAGCCGAAAAAGACATGTACTCATCATGTTCGGTTTCAATGGGTTGATCTCGGAAGAATTGAGCCTCAGTTCATCTCCAATTGCAATACTCCACTTGACTTACGTGTTGTTCCTGGTCCAGATTCCAACATGTTGCAAGTTCAGGATCTCCATCGTGTATGACAACCCGGACCCATCGGAGTTCGATTCCAATGTTCGAGTCTGCTAGTATTGTGAGCATCATCACAAGGGAGTAACTGCACTGCACTGTATTGTAAATGGTACTTGGAAAGAATTAGTCCCACTGCATCCCGTCAGTAGCTGTACCGTACCGGCAGGTGAGATCATCATTACACAACGTCATCGCACTTCTTGACCCCCTCCCGTTATTTAACCAGACGACCTCCCAACATCACCTTCATCTACCAACCACTCCTCGAACCCGAACTTCGTATTCGAACTTCGTATTCGAACTTCGTATTCTAAACAAAGCAAACGGAACCAAGAATCCTCCAACGCCAAACACAACAATCTCTCACCTGACTCGACTGGACACAACCCAAACCAAAACACCACACCTACACAAAACTACCACACCACCACATCTACCACAAAAATGGCAACAGTAGCCAATATGCTCCGCGCCCGCGCCGTCCCCATCGGCATCGCCGCCGGCCTCGGCGGCATCTTTTGGTGGCAGACGCGCGGCGGCAAGAGCCAGCCCCGCGGCGTGTCGGAGAAGTACAGCGCCCCCGACACGGGCAACGCCACCATCAGCGAACACCTCGAGAACATTGGCGGCACGGGCGGCCCCTATGCGCGCAAGGGACCGCTCGAGGAAGATCCCAAAGATACACGCGTTGTCGGACACTCGCCCGCGGCGTACTCGAAGAGGAGCCCGACCAAGACCGGGGTTGCTGAGGAAGGGTATTCGACGGGGGCGGGGAGGAGGGATAACAAGGATTATGGGGGGAATAAGGTTTGACTTGGGGCATGGATCAAGAGGAACGAAGATTGGGTGAGGAGTTTTTGGACGGGGTGATTATTCATGACTGGCATGGCATCCATGGTAATGAGGGGATATGGTATGGTGACGAACTGCTGGAGGGGAATGGATCACAAAGGGGTGTACAGCTTGTATTAGTATGGTTATGGGAAAGGGGAGAAGGGATCATGCCCGTCACCAGACTGTTGATGTCCACCACTGCAGTACTGGCGATTTCATGGAGGAGTCTTTTGGCACATTGGGAGCTTTTTTAATGAAGCATCATTTCCCGTTTAGCAACTCCAAGCTTCCCCTTCTGATTGAGCGTGTGTGGGGGGCGGGACACTTGCGCCTTCCTTCGTGAGGGACCAGGCACGGCCTCCTTCCGGAGGAAAGCGCCGGCGAGTACCTGGCCAAGGGAATGCTGCATCATGCAAGATGTGAATGTAAGGCAGGTACGACCATGTCAATCGCAGACACGAAAATTTCTTCGTGATGCGGAGCAGAGGAGCTGGTTCTCTTCTTTCAAACTTCCGTCATATTTCACATCGCATACTCGATTGGTAACATGCTTACCAGCCTAGCCAACATCGAGCTTCAAAATGTGCATTCCGATCTCTTCGCAAAGTGCATCCTGGATATATTTTCTCTCAGCCGACTGATCAACTTCCAGGCGAATTTGATGCAGGATATCCTCATACGGCCCAAGGTGTTCCTTTTTTTTTCCGAAAGTCATTGCTCCCCTGCTTGTCACGTTTTGGCCGTTTCTCGTCCGACGAGCGCAAGCTCCCGGCGTCTTCAAAAGATGGTCGTCGTCTCACTTTGCCCAGAAACTATTGATACTTTGCTACAGGTAGCAATCATCACACTCAGGTTCACGCAATCCATTGTTCTATATTGCGCAAAGTTTCCACCCATCAAACATGTTGTTGTATGATGATGTCTTGTTTTGTCCCGTCAAAATACTAACCATGGCTGACTTCTTTGCCTTCTGGTTGATACCTTTGCGTTTTAGTTCCTCTATTCGATACCTTACTGTCGTGTGTCTATCCCACTTCAGATGCCACAGCAATCTGCCGTGCCTCTGCCATTCTCCATCGGTTGGTCATACTAGCGCGTTCACACAGTCCTATATTACCAAGCTCTCGAGAACTTCGTGTACGGCTCCGCTCGTCTTGATTCTTCTCCTTGGCTTCGTCTTCCTGATACACCCTCTCTCCTTGACGGAAGTTCTGCTGGCCTCAAATTTGGTCTTTGATCTCGATTGTGCCCTCCATCTTGATGATTTACAATGTTCGGATTCACCTCTTCAACCGTGGTAGTGCCGCGAATGTTGACAGTTCTGTGCGACATGGTGGTCTCTTTTCCGAAAATTACAAGGTGTGAGGAGGAAACGTCCTGAAAGTCGAAAATCATGTCACCATCAGTGCTGTGACTAGTCTATAATTCCTTGGTAATAGTGCTGCCCCTTGTTCTCAAGGACGAAACGTTGTTTGGGTACACTGTAAAGAACAGTCGTTCGGACTTGGACGTTATTCAACTCTCAAAGAAACCAGTAATCAGAATACAACATCATCATCAGTTAAGCCAGCAAGAGTTTGCGCATCATCATGCTACCATATCCCCAGCTCACGGGTCTTCCACTTGGAGTCCCTGAGAATGAGCAGCACCGAAGCATGTATAAAATTGTTTCGCAGCCTGACACATGAGTCGCTTCCACATCTTCGAAGATTGCCGTTGAGGACATCGTGATCAGATCCTGTATTTTGGTGACTACAATACATACCATAAAATACATGGAAGTTCTCGTCACGGACCAGAACAAAAGAAAGGCTACGCTACAATGTGTACAACCAGCAACCAAGCCGTTAGTCTTCTAGAAAACCTACGTTAAAGTTGGGTATACACAGAGCCTTCCACATCAAAACTGCTTCTTCGCTTGCTTATGTCTAATACCGTTGGAGCTGACCAGTCAAATGAATTGAAGGGAGAGGAGGATGGTGACCAAGGGGAGGACGAGGATTCCGATGAGGACGATGATTCCAATGAAGACCTCACACCACCGCGGACAGATAGGACTATAACCACGACTTTAGTAAGAGCGAGGACATCGAGAAAGAGAATGATGCTCAACAGCGAAACAAGGAACAACTCTCGGACAACCGCATTGACAGCCAGCCAATCTAGGGGTGCTAGACGTCAGCGTCCAAGACCAGCATGCCTCTGAAACCTAGGCGTACCTCAACAGTTTGACACTAGAGCCCATCACTGTCCCCGACGACGCATATATCAAGGCAAGGAACTGACAAAGCTACCTCTTCTTCGAGAGCTCCCACGCTCTTAGAAAGCGCTTCCTTAAAAAAGGAACTTAGTAGAGAAGCACTGCAGCCTCAAGACGATCACCGCCATTGTTCGCTTCCTCGTCGGCGAAGACCGGGACTGGAAAGCTTTTCGAATTTTCACCGTCGTGTGCTCACGCTAGCCCAGCTCACACTCTCTTGCCCACGTACCTTCCCCGTGGACGCCGAGCCCCGTCCTAGAAGCTCGGGGCCCAGACTGCACACCCGTCACCGAGAACATCAGACGAACGAACCTTAACCCGAGCCGCCTGTCGCCCTCCTTCCAGGTCAACCAGGCAGCCGCACAACGAATTGCGAGTCCTCTTGAGGCCCCCTTAATAAGCTAATGGTTCAGCCTGTACTTTCAACCAAATATCCCCTCGCCGTTGGCTCAACCAGCGGCAGTGAGGTCCCTATAACCTACAAGTGTAGGACCACAATTGTGGTCTAGGGTTCCGTGTTCGACTCAGACAAGTGTCGGGTCCTTCCCGAGGGTGCTTGTTTTTTTTGCACTTTTTTCTGTTGTTTTCTTTCCTCTTTCCTTTTTGATTCCTCAGGCTGCCTTCCATTGTGCCCCTCTTCATTTCACCATGCGCGTCTTGCTCTTCTCGTACGTATTTCTGTTGACTTTTTGCACGCGTCGACGAGACTTTTGCGAGCAGGTCGCCTCCTCGTTTTTTCCTGCCCCTCTTTCTTTTTTTCTCATCAACCAACTTTCATCACCAGGACACTTCTCACTACCTGTACAAAAGCAATAACCAAGATGAACACCACGATCACAAGCTTGCGCCTCCTCGTCCTTCTCCTGCCCGACCTCCTTCGGCAGACCCCTCTCTCCTCCCGCGCCCCCCACATCGCGGCCCTCCTTAAGTCGTGCTCTTTTGCTGCTGCTGGCTCTCCAGCACGCCCACGCCCAGTTCGCTTTGCCCGCGCCCTCCTCGCAAGCGCCACGCTGTGGAGGTGGTACCTCCAGATTCGCTACTTCGTTGGCCTGACCTCGGCCTGGCAACTTCTCCTTCGCCTTCCTCTCCCTCGCGCTCTGTCGTCGCCTGCCCCTGGGCTTGTTCGCTGTTGCTTGCTCGCTCGCGAGAGCGCCCAACGCGCGGCCACGAGGTATCTCGGCGCTGCCGAACATATCGTTCGTCTTTACGTAAGTCTCATCTCAGCCTAAGTTTACCTTCATCCTCCCCTACCTACCTACGCAACGCGCGTATAAGATCAAAACATGTTTTCATCTTTATCCTGTTCCCAACACAGGTTTCGATTTCCAATTGGACACTAGACGTTGGACACTAGACACTGGATAATGGATACTAGACAGTAGACACTGGACTGGAAGTGACATTTGACTGATACTTGACATTGAAACTGAAAACTAACTAGAAATAAAACGCCTCTTCGATTATAGCACAACCTCTCCACTGCCCTCGCGCTTCCCTTCCTGCTGCCCCTCCCGCTGCACTACAAGCAGGCGCTTGTCGATGCCCTGGAAATTCTTGGCGACTGCGAGGTCGAAGTCGAGTTCGGAATCGAGTTCGACGAATAAATGTGGGGGTGGCATGATCATTGTGGGGAGCACACACAGGCTGTGCGTGCAACGTTGGGTCAGAATGTGCATTTGGCACAGGTTTTCCAGCGGCTCAGCATCTGTTCGGAGATGACGAGCTTCTCGACGGTTTAAACAAACAGTCCAGTGATTGTTGCGGAATGCCTTTGGTGTTGGTTTTATTGGTGGAATGATACCCAGGTACTACCTAGATACGGAGGAGTTGGGAGCAGAAATGGAATTGATTTGTTCGAATGGATGTGTTCACTCGGTTTTGATCTTGATGATTATGATGATGATGAGAGATGTTGTTGAGTGTCTAGGACGACTCTCCGTTATCTGTGGAAGGGACTCTTGACTGGATCGAAATAAAACACCTATGGACATTGATCTTGCTCGCCAAATCCTTCATGGTGATTTTGTTGGAAGCGGCTACCTAGGTACCAGACCTTCCAGTCAACCGCGACTTCAAAAACAATCCCATCCAGTGCAGCCTCTGTAGCAGCCTGTGCAGTGAGGATGAGACTGTAGAGGACCTAGAAGCAGACTCGATGTATGAAAGGAAAGAAGTACAGCTCGCGAGCGAGTACATCTGGAAAAAAAAAAAAAAAAAAAAAAAAAAAAAAAAAAAAAGAAAAAACTACTTACCGGTAGTACGCCCTTTATTTTATTTTTTTGTTCTCCTTTTTTTTAAAAAATAAATAAATTCAAAGACTTGACGCTTGACGCTTGCGGCTTGCGGCTGGTAGGCACATGTACGTGAAGGAGACAGGAATTATATTACTTACGTCTGGTCTAATCCACATCAGATATTGTCCTCTTGATAGGTATATTCCGCTTGGTTATCAATGCGGTTAGGCCTCTTGACGATACGAACATTCATTCAGGCGGTATTCACATACATACATACATAGGTTGTCAGGCTTGCTATGTATGTATGTATTGTATGTATGTGTAAAGTGCGATGATAGCATTGACGTTCAATCTCCATCCTCGTACATGTAGCTCGCGGACCGCTGTAAAAAATCCGACGTTAGACCGGTCGATGGTGCTGACCTGACCGGAGGAGGAGGAGGAAGAAGAGGCAAATGCTCCATTATGGCCGTGGTGTCGGTAACGGTTGTTGCGCAGGGGTAGGTATGTAGGTAGGTCTGTCCGGCACTGCGAATCTAGTAATTGCCGGCGAGAAGAAGGATTCCCAAGGCCGTGGATGATGATTGTTGTAGCGTTGCCCTGGGGTTGTTTGTTAGTCAGTTGCAGGTAGAGGGGAAAGGGGGACAACGAACCGATAGCAATAAGGATAAAGTCAACGACTTGTGGCTTCACAGGCACTAGTCTAGATCATTGGTAATGATTTCTACCTGGTGTCTATCCACAGAAAAGATAACACAGATCGCGGTGGGAGCCGGTAAGGACAGCCACCAAATGTTGTAAATAAGTAACACGAATAGGTATATAAGGTACTGAACTATGACATGAAAATGTAGCTGGCCCAGTTCACTGAAAGGAGCAAACAAAAGGGCACATACAAAAAAAAAGGGGTATGACTAATGGGAATCTGGAAATATTGGGGGGGGGGGGGGTGGTATGAGTCGCGGCTCTATCGAATATCGATCGCTTCCATGCACGCACCTGCACGTACGTACTTTCCTTCCATCCGCACGCTCCGTCGCTGGCTGGTTTCTCATGGACAAAAGTTGAAACCATCAGACCAAAAATAGGTAATACTCCAAGAAAATTCAAAAGCTCAATCCAAACACTCCGTTCACTCCACTACATGATCATCTCCTTCTTTATCAAGCCCTGCTTGCTTTCCTCTCCTTCTCCTGCTGACCTTGCTGGCTGGGCCTCCTCGCCATCTCCTCATCCGCCCGCTTCTCTTGTTCCTGCTTCACCTGAACCGGCACCGTGACCACCTTGTTGCTTGCCCTAGCGGGTAATGACGGACTCGTCTCTTTCCTCTTCCCCTTCTCCTTCTCCTCGTCCTTAACATCCGACGACCTCTTCCTCTTAGTGGCCGTCGAGCTCCGCCTAGTACCCATATAAAAATCATAACGATCCGGGAACAGAATGATATTCGCCATCCTCGCGACTTCTGCCTCAGCCCGGCTAACGGGGATGTTTGACACGCCGCCAATCGTCTCCGTTGTGCTTGACTCAGCAGTAGCAGAAGCCTTGTTCGTGCTGCCAGTCGCAGTACCCTCCATCTCAACATCTTCGTCTTCCACTTCCCCATCATTGCTGGAATTGCTCGTCGGCGTGGGCGCAATGTCAAAGGGCGCCAGACCCATGGCCTGCAAGCCCGCGGGACCGCCAACCTCGGCAATTTCCGTCTCGCCCGGCCTTCCAGAGTGCGACGCCTCGCTGCCTAGACCGCTTCCCGTAGAATCGAAGTCAGGACCGGGGTGTCCGCGCTGGAAGGTCTTGCGCTGGCGGGCCAGGTACAGCGCGTTGGTCTGGGTGAGGGGGGCGGCGGGGACGTAGACGAGGATCGACACCGGCTTGTTGATGGGTGCCTCGTCATCGTCGCCGTCGTCGTTCTCGCCAGGGGGTGGTGGCGTGGGTGCGCGGCTCGCCATGGTGTTGGGGTTCGAGGTGATGTGGTAGGCCAGGTCTGGGTGCCAGATGATGTAATCGCCTGTTTGCAAGGTGGGAAGGGTGGTGAGGGTGCGGCGGAGGTGCAGATGCGGATGCCAGAGCTCGGTGAGACGCTGGGCGTGGCCGGGAACGGCGCCGTGGATGATGGTGCTTTGCTCGGCGTCGAGGGCCCAGTTGGATACGTCGAGGAAGGCGTCCCACTCGGGACCTTCGCGACGCTCGGGCGGGGGGTTCTTGGGCGAGAAGAAGGGACGCAGCAGGAAGTAGGCAGTGGCCAGCTTGGGGCTGGGCAGCAGTCGTACCATGCCCGGGTCGATGCTGCTGAGAGCCACGATGCCCTGGTACATGCGGAAGATGCTGCAGGCACCGTAGCCGTTGTAGAGATCCGGGGTGGCGGTCACGCGGTAGGTAGGATCCCAGGGGTCGTACTTCTCCCACTCCCCCTTGAAGACGGCGTCGTAGGTACCTCCGCGGCCATAACCGTCCGACTCCCACCGCTCGAGACTGCCATTGTCGACCTGGGCGATGACGGTCGAGGATGCGAAGTCGCCAAGGAGCTCCATTGCAGCCTTATGGGCCTCTGCGGCGGCCGGGTCCTCGCTTGCCTTCTTCTCAGCGGCATCGGGGCCCACTCCGCCGATGTTGGCGCCGTGAATGCGCAGACGATCAGCATATGCAATGGGGAAACGGGTGGCCATGCGATCGTCGGCATCATTGTCCCAGAGCGACATGGCGAAGCGCTGTGCTTGCAGCACCTTGGGGTGGGCGCGCGTGCGCACTTGGGCAGGCGACCAGAAGAAGTCGAAGCATGTCGGATCTTGAGGGGTGGGAGCCTTGAAGTCGTGCTTGGTTTCGAGGTACTTGACGGTCTCGTCTATGGCCTTTTGCGCATCGGCGTGGGGCACGACGCCGCGGATGACGCCAAGACCGTAGCGCTTGAGGTCACGGGCAAAGTCTGCCTTTTTGGAAGGGTTCGAAATCTCGGTAAAGTCGATACTGGGAGTAATGGAGGAACCGCGCGAGGCAATGTTGTCGACCTCGTCGCGCAGTGCAGCTATCAGACGGGCCCACGAAGCCTCAAGCTCCTTTTCGTGGCCGGCCACGAGGCTGCGCTTGATCTGGGCGAAGCGGCTAGGAAGGGGGACGGGCTCGGTGCCGTAAAATGAGAGCACGGGCGGCTCCATGTCGTCTTGTTCTTGGGTGGCTTGGGTGACAGGAGAACCGCTGCTTCGGGGGCGGCCAATGTTATTGTTGCTGAGGGAGCCGGCATTCTTAAGGTTCGCCAGGGTGGCAGTCAGGGAGCGGTGCTTGAGTTTCGAGATTCTGCGGGGTCGTTGGAGATGGCTGTGTACCGCTGAGGAGGTCCCTGTTAATGGTCCTGACAGGATAAACTCGGGCTCGCGCTGCCTGTGTGACTGGCTGTACCCCGGATTGTGGTGGGTGCATAGCGTGCGCCGCTGGCCCCCAGGGCATTGATCGCACCGCCGGCGTGGCTCTTGGTACCCATTCACAGGAAGTCCAGACACCACCCCTGTCCCCACGTCCTTACCACCGCCCGGACCAAGCATGGCCGCTGCCGGGAAATTCGACTCTCGTGATGATCTCGTTATCCTTGTGGTACCCGGAGTCTGAGGTGTTGTCGACACCAGCACGGCACCACCACCACCAGTTGTTGAAGTTGCCATTGTGCAGGTTGTTGTTGTCTCTCCGTGTTACTACCTGACCATCGATGTTCCTCTCGGTTGGTTTGTGTGTAGTACTTGGCGATGCTGTTGTTCTTGGTGTAAGATGCTGATATGTAAGGGTTGTCTCTTGGATAGATGTTGGTCTTGTTGTCGTTGTTATATTGTGAGCTTGTATAGCATCGAGTATGGTTTTGAGTGTGAGTGTGTCTGTCTTGTTTCCCTTGTCGGAGACTTCTCACACAACGTTGCGTGGTCCCAGTGGTGTGGATAAACAGTCTCGGGCTCCGATCGTTCCCCAGAGTCTCCAGTTTCTCCAGTCCCCAAGACCCCAATATCCAGGTACACTTCAGGTCTCCAAACAGGTCGACGGAGCTACCCCAGGGGGCAGTGGCCGACTAATAAAAAGGCTAGGTACCTTAGGTTAGACCAGATGGGAGAACCTCGGCCGAATAGGGTATTGCAGTCCACAATCCACCTCACTTAGGTTGCTGACAGGGACCTCGACCGACTCTTTCAACAGTTATTATCCACTACTTTTCTTTTAGGATTGTTTCGTTCCGAATGCCGAAGAAGATGTGTTGACAGGAGGGTAAAAAAAATGGCAATCCAGGTAACTCTTGTGACTTGGGAGGGAGGGAGGCACACGCCTTATTGGGATGCTTGGTACTGTCTTATATGGGATCGGATATGATGGATCGGTATGCGTGTGGGATATGTCTCTTAAACGTGGTGGCACTTGAGGGAGCGTGGGCCGGGATGGCGCTGGGTTCTGGATGGATCCAATCCGGGAGCTGGGGACGATGATCCCGTTCAGACTTTACATCTAGGGAGGTGCCGGACAGGCAAGCGGTAGCAATATAAGGGGCAGATGGCAGATGTCGCTCTTTTTAGGCAAATATTGTTTCCCCAAGTCCCGCCAAACGGGCCAAACAGCCAACATGTCTCTTCTCACTCTCTCTCTACCTCTTATACCATACGTATAGAAGCTATTCTCAAGAAACAGACCCAAAAAAGCCTACCATAGACGCCAGTGAAGGATCGGCGCATGTCTCTCCGCCGTTAGTCCCATTGCCAAAGGTTACCATTTTTGTCTTTGGTGCATCATGATCTGGTTGGCCTGGGCCCATGCCTGCCTAGGTTATCTCGGGAGTTAATGTTTCCATCTGTTAGTGCCCTGGTCTAGGTACCTATGTACACTAGAGAAATCAACGCCCCATCGCGTGGTTGGAGATGCAATGTTGCAATCCACAGGCACAACGGAAGTGGATGAAAGCCGTCAAACTGTCAAACTATACATACACAAGACTCTTCCAAACCCGGAAACGGTTGTTTTCCAGACTCAGACGCCATAGGGTTATTTTCCAGTTTGGCCGAGATCAGAGCTCCATTCTCGTTTTCCCTTGCCAACACCGGGACGAGACCCCGTCTCAGCAAGCATCGTGGGGTTCATGCGAAGAATGAGAGAAGCCCGAGTTTTCCTATCGGCCAGACCGTGGGAGGCGAGAATGTCGGTATTACGGTTGGACGGGGCCGTCTAGTAAAACACTACCGCTGGTAGTTTGTAGTGTAAGCAGTTGTCCAGGTCAACGGGACTGGCCGGACACCCAAGATCCATCTTCAGCCCACAAACCACCCGACTGCACTCACTACTACTTGACGGGAAGGAGGCACTTTCCCGCAGCAGAGATTTTTCATCGTTGGGAGCCTCGCCCGTTGGGCAGTTGCAGTTGCCCGGTTGTGTCGTCGCCAATCCGCCAATGGGAAGCGGCGCGGGGCAGAGTTTGACAAGTCCAGCTCTTTCCTTTCGGGCCAGCCAAGCGCGACCTAGCGAGGCCTGCGAGGGCAGGAGGGCTTCTGCGAGCGAGGGGTTGTGACTTTCCACTTTAACAGGAACGATACCTCTACCTTATGGGGTCCAACTTTCCTTCCCGGGGTAATTCGTGCGCGGCGGGCTTCGCGGGCCACCTGAGTTTCGAAGTTCACCCAACCTAATTGGCTGAGCAAGTGGATTTTGTCGGAATCACGGCTCCGCATCGCCTGGAACAGAGTGGCACCGCCGCACGCCGGGCCGCTGTTCCAAGTCTCGGACGGATCCGAATTGAGAGATCGAGTGTCGACTCCACCAAAACTTCCAATCCACAACACGCCATTGGTCGCTGCTCGGCCCTACACCAAAAGCCGGGTACGTACCTGCGCCAGGCACCCCTTTCGAACCATTCGCAACGTCCTTCCTTCCATTTGAAAATCTGAACCATCATTCAATTTCAAACTCTCCAACCGTCACCCACCAATTTCACTGTACCACGTTCTGCCACTGGCATTCGGGAAATCACATCCGCTGAAGAAGAGTTTGGAGTCAATTTCCATGCTGATTCTCTTCCCGGATCCAGCTCCGCTACTGCGGGCTATGAGGACTAACTTCCTTTCCAGCATCATGAGCCTCATCTCCTTACCATAGCAAGCCCTCGGCAGGCCAGTATTTCTGTCGGCTGTTTCCAACTGTTTTCCCGCTTCACCTCAGCGGTTGACATGTCAAGAAGCATAGTATTACCTCCACGGAATATTCCCCCTCCACTACTTATCATTGGGCAGTTTAAATGCTCCTTCGGCAGAAGAACCACTTCATCTCTCAGCCTTGCAGCTGACACTCGACATTATCCCCGTCTCACTCTTTGTCTCCTCCTCCTCCTCCTTTGGGTTGGGTCCTTCTGAGGGTCCTACATATCTGTGGTAGGCCGGATGCCAGCCGACGAGCTGGTTAAGCCGCCATGACACCCCATCTTTACGTTATCACCACCTACCACGGCCGTCTCTTCGGTCTCCAGATATGCACATAATACACACCTAGTCTCGTCCGCGATTTCCGCCAGTTGGGTCATCTTGACTGCCATTACATGCCGTGTCCCTTACCACTTACCGACACGGCGACACCCGTCATTGCGCCTTAATCCGTCATAAAAACCTGGTCGTGATCACGAACACCCAAGGGTTGCGGGATATGTGACGAGACCAGATACTCACTCCGTCAGTCTCACCCATCATCAAATCCGATATGAACAGGCCATATCCAAGTGGACATATAAATGGATCTTGTTACTACGAGGCACTCTTCGCTTGTTCAAATATCATCTTATAAATCCTTTTCCAACGAGACCTGAACATGGTCAAAGAGGTCCTCCGGGCCTCACAAGGCCTCCGTTCTGAAAGCGTCACGGCATTCGGAGACACACAGGCAACGGGACAGCTTTCCGCAGCCTTAAGTTGGTACCGGCGGTACTCTCCGCTGAAACAAGACATGGTGAACCTCGGGATGGAACACCTCAGGACCTTGGTTCCCCTTTCTTCGACACGTGCTAGGTTCGGGCGTTCGATACGAAAACGATATAGTAGTTATTGGTTGAAGCATCACGCATACGGCGGCCCTGCATAACCGCTTCAACCTCCGATCCAGGATTCGCCCCATGAGACATGCCAAACACACACTTTCGTTGCTTGGTTCACTAGCCTATTATTTACCTACCTTGCCTCGCCTCACAATCCTATCAGTTATCATCGGTTTAAGGTGTGACGAGCCGTTCACTGTTGAATGGCGTGCGAGTCTCTCCAAACTTCCCGATCCCATCAGGTCATCAGCACCTTCACTTGACATCCGAAAAGGGTCACATTGACAAGGCATGGGACGCTCCGAGCTCCTGGATATCGACAAACGCGGTGGACCAGGAAAGGTAATGAGCTCTTATTATATTACCTTCCCCATCGATTCACAGTAACAAACCTCCAATGTTGAAGCCGATCGCACAGTAGCGTCACTGGGAATATTCGATAAGATCCACGCTGCCACGAGGAACCTAAACGAACGTCAAAGCTTCAACCCAAAGACCCAGTCACGGCTCTTCCACTCTCCGAATGGTGGATCCACTGCCTTGCCAACCTTGAACCCCCGTCCCTAATTCATCTTCACAACTTCACTCCCGGGCCCTGGCCTTTTTTTCCCTCCACGGTCCACTCTTGACCCCCGTCCTCCGCATCATCCTCTCGTTGACTGCTTAAAGGGATGTTAAAGACACCTGACCTTCATTCGGGGGTAGAGTGTTAATCATTCCCTTCTCAGCTTTTACACGTAGAACGAAAAAGAAAAGTGATGCGTAGGTACTGACAAAACTCTCACGGGACATCGATCACTAACGGATATTCGATCTCATACAGGGAATCCAAAGATCCAGCCGGGCAATGATCAGTGGCTTCCAAGGCCTAGTTGGAGAGACTTTTGGGCGTTGAAGGTTCATAGTGGAGGTAACGACGACCGTCGGTGGACATTGAATTGGGTAGGTTGCTACCAGGTAGTCCTTGGTCGAGGAACTGGAATTAATGGTGTACAGGGCAGTAGCACATTTCCTTCCTTTCCTTTCCAGGTTCCTTCCTTCTTTCCTTCCTTCTTTCCTTCCTTCTTTCCTTCCTTCTTTCCTTCCTTCTTTCCTTCCTTCTTTCCTTCCTTCTTTCCTTCCTTCTTTCCTTCCTGGCTTCAAACCCACCCAGTGCCTCCACGCCGCTCCTCGGCCAACGAGCTCTCAAATCGTCAAATCCATTGAGCCCCTCGAGGGGGGAATCCGTTCTATGAGCTTCAGTTCATCATAAAACTGTCAGCATCCAATCCCCTCCAAGCCAAAAACAATCGAAGAAGAATCGCCGCCAATTGAAGCCAACTTACCTCCAATTCTAGGTCTCGGCTGTCATTCGCCCTGAACCCTACTGCTCGCGTATTGCTGACTGATTCTACTCTATCGGCCGCCTAGATTCGGACACTTCATTGATCACCACCATGAGCCTCAGTTCGTGGATGAATAATTTAGGCTAGGGGTCCTCGCGGCCACTAGAGGTGGATGTTTCGGGCTTTTGACGTTGTGAATCTATGACGGTGAAGAGGAAGTGTGCATATTTGGTCAGGTGTGTTGTTGGAGATTGAGCATTTGAGATGTAAGACCAACGCCAAAGGCAGAGTGATGTATCCCGTGGCGAAGGGTACTAACATGGAAGGTGACTTGCCTTCTGCCTGCCGGCATATACCTAGAGAACGAAGATGGCAACGTTACTATTACTGTGTGAATCGGAAGTGAACATTATCTGAATGTCACTGGGACGCAAATGACTCTACCGCAAGCGTCGAGGATGGTCGTGTGTCCAAAGTCGGGGTCAAACTTCGGCTCTCCTTCCTCATAGGTACATCCTTCTTTTTCATGTCTCAAGCTCATGTCGTTGTCATCCCTGAATGTCGTTAATATGAGAGAGACACTTTCAGCCTTCAAAGTGGACAACGTGAAGACAACGTAAAGACGGGAGGGATAACCGACCTGCTACCGCCGTGAAGCTGAGATGTACCTTGGGCGAGTTTGCGTGCCCGTCTTCGTCATGTTTGTCTGTTCCCTTCATATCCTCATACGTAGATATAGTGATGCGCTCCACCACTAAGCCATGCTGGTTGAGCAGTTCAAGTTGATGAAACTAGTCCGGACGTTGTAATTAATATAAGTGAGAATTCTCATTTTGTCACTGTTCCCCCGAGTACAATACTAGCGCGCAACTGCTCTCAACATCAAACATCGGCCGTATCCTTCGCAAGAGCTTGGGCACACACTTGACCTCTTTTCGGGATTTTTTTTGCTTTAACATAAGCATGTTTACCAGTTCAGGAACACCACCAATAAGTAATCATGTTTTATGGACGTAGTTTTTGGATACCTACCTAATCAGACACTTCCAAATCCTTGGTCAGTTCGATTTTGGATTTGGGCAGCTGAAGTTCCTTTCTTTTCTTCTTTTTCCTCTTTCTTTTTTCTGGTATTCCGTCTTTTTCTGTGTTTATGCACCTTTTATTCTGAACGCTTCCCTCTTCGTCTTCTGTTTCCTTGTTGTTCAACCATAGTGCTATGCTCGCTGTTTCAGATGAAACCATTGCTTATAGATATGTAATCATGGTGCATGATCAACCGGACACTTCCGAGCCGAGCAATATAAGCATGGCTACCAACTTCCCAAATATCCATCGCCTGTGATTGATAAATGCCCATTGAGTTATACCAAGAAGGAAAGTACTACATAGCAGAGAATACATCATCCGTCATGCATAGGGAAGCTCGCAACTTCTAAACCCACTGATCCCATCGGTGTCCATCCCGATATACCAACCCGTCCGTCTCAAACTGCGGACCTTCCGCCTCGACAATGTATCCTTTCTCGCAGCGGTCGAACTCTACCCTCTTCTGCTCTTTCTCATAAAACGTATCAAACCTACTCGAGAGAGCATCATGTAAGTTCTGCACATTTCCAGCCGGATGCAGTGCCTCCCATGGTCTAATGCACGTCTTTCCTTTGCACGACTTGAGGACAAAGAGAAGTGAGTCGAGCCGGGCAACGACTTTCTGGAACGGCGCCCCAAGGAGGAACGACGGTGTCTTCCCACTGGCTAGCGAGGAAGGATCGAGCAGGTTGCTGAGCTGGTATGGATCGGTCTGTTCATGTAACGAGTCGGTTAGCATCGTTGATAGGATAGGAGGTATTCGTTATCAAAATGGGAGGAAGCGATGTCCAGACAAAGAAAAAAAGAGACTCACCTGAAGATCATACAACTCGTGCTCGCCACTGCACCAAACGGAATAGTACAGGTTATACCCCTCGCCCAAGATCCTCACGGCCTTGTACGTATTGTTCGTCCAGAACCTTTGGGCGTCCTTCCCGAAGACTCGACCCTCCGACAACGCCAACCCCCAATATTCAACAGTGACATGCTCATGTCTCTTCCCCTTCTCCTTCGCTTGAGCCAGCTCCGCAGCGGTAAGCGGGATCGCCTCACCATCCAGCTTGTACTCTTCTTCCTTGTTGTAGTCATCACCCCCCAACGCCCCAGCCAACTTCAAAACCGTAGGCGCCAAGTCCACATGACTAGTAACCACCTCCGCCACGCTTCCCTTCTTCACGCCCGGTCCCCTCACAATCAACGGGACGTTGATATCCTCTTCAAACCCGCACTCCTTCCCCGGCTGCAAGCGGTGCTGGCCAATATGGTAACCGTTATCACTCGTGTAAAAGACGTACGTATCCTCCAACAACCCGTGACGCTCCAGCCGCTCAACCACACCGGCGACCAGCTCGTCCACCGACTGCAGTGTGCGCAGCCGCTGGCGGTAGAAGTGGTCGTTGAAAGCCACGTCCTCGGCGCTTTGCACAGGCAGGTGAGAAATCCAGGACACGCCTGAGGCGCGCGAGGAGGGGTTGAAGTGCGGGGTGCGCGGGACGACGACGTCTGGAAACAAGTGGGCGTGCCGGGTGGCGGGGATGGGAGGGGTGAAGGAGACGAATTGTTCGATGTCGTCTTCTTCGCTGGTGGGACGGCGGTGGAGGGTGTTTACGTCTTCTGAAGAGGACGAAAGGAGGCGCGGCTCGATGTTACTGTGAGGAGCAATGGGAGCGATACCGAAGAAGAACGGCCGTCCTCCATCATCGTGTACGTTTCGGGCGGCGTCGTCGAGGAATCCGTAGGCCTTTTCGGCGAGCACATCGACCGAGTATTGGCCTTCATAGCTGACCGGCGGATCGCGGTTGCGCTGGAAGGTGGCGTTGAGGTACGAGTAGGTGTAAGGATCCAGGAGAAAGTCGGAGCCGTTCCAGCCGGCTAGGTAGGGGGAGTCGTAGTTGTCGACGGTGTGGGCGTTGAAGAGCTTTCCGGTGTAGTAGGTGTCGTAGCCGGCTTCTTGGAGCCAGACGGGCAGGTAGGCTTCGTTGAAGCCTTGGCTGATAAACTTGGGTAATCCACCTGGTCCTCGGTGTTAGTCATACCGACCTAGACTTAGCCATAAATGCATATTTAGGGAAAATTTTACCATATGGCGGTGATACATCCGTGACATTGGTGTTGTGAGCTTGCTTTCCAGTCCACAGAGAAACTCGGGCAGGGCAGCAGATGGCCGTTGTACAGTAGTGACGTTTGTATGTAGTACCTTCATCGGCCAGGTGTTTCTTGACAAGGGGAAGATAGTCGAGAGACTGCAAATGCAGGTCTTGGTCGTCGGTAAGGATAAAGACGATGTTGGGCTGTTTCTTTTCCTTTGTCGCCGTCCCCTTTGGTTTCTGTCTGAAGCCTAGGGGTTTCTGTTCGCCGTCCACGACAAAAGCAGCTGACACTTGCAGACCTGCTACAAGAGCTGCCGTTGAAAAGCGCATTTTGAATGGCTTGTATGATTTAAAGTGTTGGGAGTTGAGAGACAGTCAGGTTGTGGGTTGTAAACAATCATGATGAGGTTCCAATAAATAGGACAGGGGCAGTAAACCGGTCGGGAAGCCGGTAATCATCAATGATCCGAACCAGTGTTGGGATAACTCACTCATGTTATGCCTTCATCGTCAGATATTCAAGTCAAACAGTGCGGCTCCGGACCGGCGCTGTGATTGCTAAGCGGTTATTCATTTACACCTCTGCCGGCATTTATCTTGTTAGCGTGTTTTTTGGAAAGTGGCAAGAACTTTAATTTTCGTACAAAAGATGAGTGGCTTCATCACCTCTGTACCCTTGAATATTGTAATGTGGCGGTACCGCGCTAACAAGATAAATGCTGGCAGAGGTGTACACTAGTGGTTGCGAGTGTAAGTCATTGATGGCGTGCTAGTTTGGCGCAATTGCACCAATGCATGCGCGTTTATTAGAGGATTCCACTATGACAACTCTTCCCCGCACCCTAACCCCAACTTCGCAATGATATAATTGGTTTCTCTTTTCATTTGCCCATCTTTGTCGTTTCGGCAAGCAGAAAGAGCGTGGGAGGGTAGTATCCCGTTTACAATTCAAGGGTCCCCAAAATGTGTCGTTGTCCGGACCTGCGGTTAATGAAATCCAGGTACCTATGTCGTGATTGTCTCGACCTTTCGTTTACCTCATCGTATCTCGGGGATCACTGGTTGTCAGACCTCCGGGTTCGGGATGGATCTCATTCGGGTGGAGTAACCCTCAAGGTTGTTGCCCTTATTTACTTGAGCGTGTTTCCGAGTTCGAGTTTAAGGCTTCGTATTCTTTGCGCTTTCCAAGATCTGCAGGTATGTGCCCTTGCGACAACTCAAAGAAAACCGCTAATATTGTCCAGGATTGCCATCTGGTTTGGACGGTCGTTGCTCAACACTGGTCAACATGGTTCAACGCCATGGGGACGAGCAGTCCCAACTCTCCGAACGAGAGCCTCTTTTGAGCGAAACAGCGCAACCAGGCTCCGGCTACCACGCCTGTCACAGCATTTCTAAACAAGATAGCGGTAATGGAGTCCTCGAACCAGTTCCTGAAGTGGACGAGGAGTGGAGTCTTGGACGCGGGGAGACCGAGTCGTTGAAGGAAGGCCCTCATATGAACGTGGTCAAGATCATATCTGTCATGCTGCTAGGCATTTTCGTCGCACAGACAGATGGGTCCATTCTCCTGGCGACACATACAATCATCGCATCCGAGTTCAATGCCTTAAAGTACTCTAGCTGGCTCATCATCAGCTTCTCTCTGGCTGGGGCGGCCACGCAGACTTTGGTGAGAAACGCCACTGATTGGAACAGCTCTTTGCACATATGCTGACCATTTTGGCCCTGTACAGTATGGAAAGCTAAGTGACATATATGGACGGAAGAGGATGGTGATCATTGCCTATACCATGTTCATGGTCGGCTGTGCCATCGTCGGTGTTGGCCAGAGCATGTGGCAGGTTGTCTTGGGTCGAATTGTATCCGGTGCCGGAGCCTCCGGCATGTCTGCACTCGTGTCCGTGCTCATTACAGGTGAGTTGAGCTTTGAAATAACCGACGCATCATTTTCAGCGACGACTAACAGCCAGTTACCCCTTAGATCTGCTCCCTCTCCGAGAAGTTGCCCAGTGGAGAGCATACGTCAATCTCGTAGCTACCCTTGGCCGAAGCACGGGGGGACCTCTTGGAGGTTGGCTGGCAGATGTCGTCGGATGGCGATGGTAAGCCCCTTCTTCCACTGACCACACCAGATACCTAACCACTGACATTGATACGCATAGGTCCTTCCTCGGCCAAGTACCACCAGTAACCCTCGCCATCATTCTCTGCTCAGCGTATCTACCCAACCACACCAGCACGCTAGACGACGAGACAGATGCCAGCGCCGCTCAGTTGAAGAAGAGCAAGTTCAGCCGTATCGACTTCAAGGGCGCATTCATCTTCGCCACCCTTGTGCTAGCCCTTCTTCTTCCCATCGAGCTCGGCGGCGTCAACATTCCCTGGTCCCACCCGCTCATCTTCGTCTTGCTCGGTGCCAGCGCCGTCCTTCTCGTCCTGTTCATCGCAGTGGAAAAGCGACAGGAAGAACCGATCCTACCGCTGGAGATCTTCCACAGCAAGGACGCCATCCTCTCCTTCTTGATCCTAGGATTGCAGACGGCTGCCCAGCTGGGTATAATGTTCACCGTCCCCCTCTACTTCCAAGTGACATCCACGCCACGGCCCTCGGCCACCGTAGCGGGCGCGCACCTCGTCCCCGCTGTCGTGGGTAACGCTGTCGGCGGCATCATCTCCGGTTCCGCCATCAAGCGATCGGGGCGGTACAAGTCCCTCGTCGTCTGGGCCGTGACCTGCTCCTCCATCGGCTATCTTCTCCTGATGCTGAGATGGCATGGCAACACCAACTGGCTTGAGAGCCTGTACATCTTCCCCGGTGGATTCGGCATGGGGGTTGCGAGCAGCGCGCTGTTCATCTCGCTTCAGGTGGTCATCGACCCGGCCCACATGGCACCTGCTATATCGTTCATGTATCTGATGCAGACGGTGTGGATGACGATCGGGTTGCCAGCCGCGGGTGCAATTATGCAGACCGTTCTTCGAAGGAGCCTTGTGACCAGGCTGTTTAAGCTGGGATATGATGGCACTGAGGTTGCCGAGGTTTGTGCCCCTGTGTCGTGCGTTTCGTCGTACAAAGAGTGGTGATCGCTAATCCTGGAGACACAGATCATATCGAAGGCTGTTTCTGACGTTGACTTTATCGACGGCGCAATCGAGAAGGTTAAAAATGCTGTTGTCCAGTCGTATATTGACGGTCTGTGGTGGAGCCATGGTCAGTTTCCCCCTTTTTGCTCCCTTTTGCGAGTCTCCTTCCGGCTTTCTGGCACGTACGGCAAGAACTAACCACTGTTACCATGACGTAGGGTTCTCGTTCGTGTGCACAGTCACTGCACTTGTGCTGGCTGTCTTCCTCAAGCAGAGAAGGCTCGATGGAAACAAGTCTAAACCTTGATTACCGCACTGCTGCTGGAGATCGAGCAAGTGCAGCTCTTAGTTATACAAAATCAGCTTATACCAAAGTCGTTGAAAACGGCAGACTAATTCGGGGCTGTTGCGCACAACCCCATGACCGGTGCTACTTTTTATGCGTGTTTCGAATAAATCCACTGAGCAAGAAACTTCGCAAATCGTGAAACTGGGTATGTCCTGGAGTGATGTATGCAAGGTAGGTGAGCAGCTAACTACAGTAGCCTGGCTATAAAGGCCTTCCACGTCTGTGTCAGTGTTAGTTAGGTATCAGTGTCATTCTTCTGTTTGTTTTGGTACGGGTGGGGCCTAAGCCCCAGAAAGGGGGAATGATCAATCGCTTACTGGTTTTATATAATGCTTCCCTAACCGGGCTATAGCCAGCAGTCGGACTGGTTTAGGATGCTGTTTCTCTTTTTGCCTTTTCGAATGTAACCTTGTACGCAACAGGATATCTCCCAAAAACGCCCGGCTTTATGAACCATTATTAACAGTGCTTTCCATCGCAAAGAATCTTATGCACCCATCCCATCCTTCTACTCTGGGTTGACATCTGGTCACGCGAGCGAGAACCATTACGATTTACATCCGCAGCCTCATCGGCGTACTAGATCCGAACGCCCCAAACACCGCGTCCTGCGCTGACTCCCAACCAATCGCCATACTCGCCGTTGCCCATCGGGGGAACCCATCCAAGGTTTCCAACTTCATAGTCACACTGCCAACTAGCCACAGGACTCCTCGCGTTTTCAGGCTGTCCTGTCGCGTTCAAACCAGAAGGCTGGTTGAGCAAGTCCCAAATGAGCACCTGGCAGTCGTCACCGCCCGAAGCAAGCGTGCCTCTCCGCGTGGGCGACCACTCAATGCAGTTCAAGGAACCCCCATGGCCCCGAAGCTCCAGCAACGCCTGTCCTGGTTGACGAACGTCCAGTATCCGGATGACATTGGAGTCCATCGCGAAGGTTGCGAGCAAATGCTGGTCGTGGGGAGATGTGGCCAGTCGCAGGAGGGGAGGGGGGTGCGACATGGTTTGCTGAGCCAGCGTAGGGCTGATCCGGCCGCCATTAGCGTCTAAATATCTTGGTCAGCAGGTTGTATAAATACGGAACCCAGGAAACTCAACAAGTGTCACTTACCACGTTCTTCCTTGCCCGTGGGCTCGTAGATGATAGTACTGTGCTCAAGGCTGCGAAGATCGAACATGCGCACACTGCCGTCCTGGCCACAGCTTACAAACACATCTACACTGTTTGCGCAGAAGCGAACGTCGTAAACCTCCTTGTCATGGGCGATAAGTTGAGTCTTGGCCGTTAGCGAAGGGATATCCCAGATGGTACACGTAGTGTCGATACTTGATGTAATGATCAAGCTGGGCTGAACGGTGTTCCAGTCGAGCGAGGTCAAGGGAGCTGTGTGATCGGGTGTCTTGGAGTTCGACAAGAGAGCTAAGGGGGTGAGCTTGGTGATGGGGGCGTCACGGCCGCTTCTAGACGTGATCGAAGAACCGCTGGTAGGGACCACGGGATCGGCTGGAAGAGACCACAGTCGCAAATGGTCCCCTGAGGTAGCCAACAGGTCTGTTGATTGTTTCTGGGACGAGGGAGGTTCCCACAACAGGCGCGTTACGGGGTATGAATGTGTAGCCTCGGCTGTGCGGGTGAATTCCATGGAGTACTTGGAGGTGCCCGGGGAATATACATCGGGTGGTGTTTGCGTCAAATTGGCCTCCAAGATCTGGATATAGTTGTGACCATCCTCCAAGTAGCTGCCAATGGCCAACTTGCCGGCACTGTTTGCGCTGGGGCGCCACTTACACCAGTCGAAGGCGTACGTAGCCCAAGGGGCCATGTAGTTGCTGGTGCGAGACTGGGGATTGGCCAGTTCGTAGGCCTGGCTACCGGGAAGCATGCCATCGGAGAGGCTGGAATCAGCCCGAGGCCGGATATCAGACAGTCCCAGCGGGGTGTTGGAGACGTTGCGAGATGACGAAGCGGTCGCGTACTTGTTGGTACTTGCGGGAGACATGTATTGTGACGAAGAGCTGCCACCTGGAGGAGTCGGGTTATAGGCGGCGTAGGCCGAGTTGCCGCCGTCATAGGAATTCGAGGCCAGGGCAGCAGGGCTGGAGCGTTCATAGCCGTGGGACTTGTAGTCAGCCGACTGTTGCATCGTGGGAAGAGTAGGGGCCGTGTTGGACTGCATCACAGGCGGACGAGACGACATGCCTCCGGGCTGCAGAACATTGGGTACGGCACCAGCGCTCTGATAGCTCTGCATGTTGGGGGGGCTCGCGGGCATCTGTTCGACCTTGATATGTGGTGCGCCCGAGGACGAGTACTCGCGGGGCGACGGTATGGGGCCCTGATGTGCCGACATGTGAAGCTCGTCGCCGTGGGAGGGATAGGCACCCGGTCGGCGCGCCGGCTGATATTGCTGCGACTGCTGGTTCATAGTGCCAATGCCAGTCAAGATATCTTGGGCGAGGGAGGTTGAAGAGTCGCGGTCTTGAGGAATGCGGTCTCGAGGCGAGTAGCCTAGCTGGCTTGGGTTGACGCTAGCGGGCGGGATGCGACTAATATTAGGTATGTACCGGTATATACTGGGGATTTGGTTATGTATGAAGGGCGCTGTTTGCGAAGGTTGTCGGTATGGATGGTTCTACTGGTTGCGATATGGTGGTTAAGGTGATGGATGGCGCAAACCGAACGGCGCCTGACGAGGACGGCGCGGGCTGTTACCGAGAGCGCAAGAGAGTGACCAAGCGAGTATCGATCGATATGCGATGGCCCGGGCGGGGGAGATGTAGGTAGGTAGTACCTTAAGCTTCTCTTCGGTGTCGGCAGCCCCGTGACAAATTACTTGGCTCTCGGTTAGGTTTGTATCGTCACCGTGGAAAGGTGGACGGCGAAGAGTGAAAGGTGCCCGGGAGGAAGACGAGACGGGAGTGGAAGGTTGAGGTTGGCGTGGTTGGGTGGTGTACCTGGGGGAAACGAACGACGGGCACTAAAGGTATGCGGCGGCGGCGCGATGCCAGGGTCACACCACTCAGCTCTGTGACTGTCAGGCCAACAGCGGGCTCCCAGCGTGGAAAGTGAAGGTTGCGGGGGACAAGGTGCAGGGCATGATGCCGGGTCCTTCACTTCCGCTTACAGCTTAGCCACTCAGTAACTCAAACTGTCTGTGTCAAGAAAATAAGCTCCCAATTACTAGGTAAGCTGCGTTTAACGGGGGCTCTTTGCGGAAACTTTTGTGCATTTCTGTGCGCCGATCTGACTCGAGAAGCGCATATACTTCAACCGAGTAGGCATTCATTCACATATGCACTTCAAAAGCCGCATAACGACGTCTGATCAGACCCCACACTGGCGATTGACGGGTGGGCAGACAATTCGATTCCGCGCGCTCCAGCGAACGAGCACCTCGACGGCGTCAACCTTCAACCCAACACCTCAACGGCAGGCAGGCAGGAAGGCTTACTCTCGACCAAGTCGGCCAATCTCAATAACCAAGGAAGTCACCATGTCGAACCTCTTCCGGTCGCTCGCATCTTCGATGCGCGCGCTTTCCCTGGCGAGCCCTCGCGCCGCCGTCAACACCACCAAGACCGTTGTCTCGACACACCAGACACGATGCCTCTCCCAGGGCCTCCTCTCCCGCCACGTCTGCACCCCATTGTGCTCCCATAACAGACCCGTCGCCGTCTCCCAAAGCGCCAAGAACGGCCTCCAGTCGAAGCAGCAGTCGAGGGGCATGAAGGTTCACTCCGCTATCAAGAAGCGTTGCGAGCATTGCAAGGTGAGACGCACAGCATTATATATTGTGGGAACTCGAGCTATCTGGAGAAGTCGGCGAGTGTGGACGCTCTAGGGATGGACCCGGGCTGATCTGTCAACCCGAAATCTACAGGTCGTCCGTCGCAAGGCCAACAAGAGGCAAAACGGCTACCTCTACATCATCTGCCCTGCGAATCCCAGACACAAGCAGCGCCAGGGTTACAGGTGAACATGACGACAAGGATATCGACGACGGAGAGAGAGAGACACATGGTATGTAAGATGAGCGCTGGACAACGGGCATGGTCTTGTGGTTATTTACGGGTCTACATAAAGAGGGTTGGGCTGTACGATATGTTAGGCGAAACGACGATCCTGAAAAAAACCAGCGCCGACTCACATGCCGATACAGAAACGAACGTGTATATCAGGTCTGCGGTGCAACGGGCATTTTCCCCCGCCCAGAATGGGGATTGCCCGACATAGCCGCACCTAGCAGTGTCCGGTCGTCCGGATTGATACCAGGGAATACGGCAAGGATTGAGGCTCGGAATTCAGGGGAACGGTTGTCTGGTGAGTGACGGCCGAGGCCAGAAATGGTCTCTTATTCAGTTACAGACCGTCAATATACCTCTCCATGTTCTCCCATTCTGTCTTGCCCGTCGAGAGCAGATAGCGAATGTGGTCCTTGTGAGTGAGACAGTGGGCCAGCGTTAGTAGCAAAAGGGACGCAAAGCAAAATGAGAAATCGGGCAGGGAAACAGGAATACGAACAAGATCTGTGACATGGCGGTTTCTCTCAAACTCGGCGCGGGCCATCCCTCTTGTCTCGGAACGGGTGGCCGGGTCTGGGATCCGGCGTGTTGCCCGGATGATGTGGCGGTACAGGGCCAGGACTCGGGCTCTTTGGAGAAACTAAGTTGAGACGGTAGGTTGGGAAACAGTCATTGTTGCGAGGCGAGTGGTGGGGTGACTTACATGTTCCAAACTCAGCGTGTCCGCCAGACGAGGTCGTGGACGGCTTGCATATCCCCGAACGCAAAGCCGCAGTGCTGGCAAGCACCGTAGAAGCGGTGCAGGGCAGTTCATGAATTGGGTATTATTAATGCCGATGATGTTTGTGTGTCTGTGATGAGCTTGGTTGATTCGTAGTATCGTTCTAATGAGTGAAAGGAGCAAGCAGATCAGGCTTGGCAGGTACCGGATCGAATTGTGTGGTAGCAAAGTTGAGGTATAGATACTTATGCAGACTATGCTTTAATAGGAAAGGCCCTCAATAAAAGTTACGTGAACCTCCCTCCTTTGTGTCTTATGGTGTTACTGTCCTGAGCCGGAAGCGGAATTCGAGAGTTTTCAAGAATGAAGTGACCATTCAAAAATCAGATTTCCACGCCGTGACTTCAACACAACATCATTCTTCACCGAGCTCCAAACACGACTCCTCCGACGAGTGCGTTACTTCTCATCTCCAAATATCAAATATCACCACTAATTTTCCTATTCCATGGCACCAAAACGCCCGCGGGCGCCTACAAGCCCCATCGAGAGGGCCAATCGCAAGACAGACAAAGATTTCATCTCCGACTATCTTCAACCTTCCGTTTCCTCCACACTACACAAATCACCAGCGGCGGCGCAACCACCACCGAAACCCTGGACAACAAAATGGACGCATCCCAAAACCGGCACTGCATACACCATCAGCCTAGTCCAGTCCAGCAAGCTCACCAAGGAAGAACTCCAAGCATGCTTCGACCTGATCAAAGAGACCAGCTACGACGACTACCAAAACTCCAAAGACAAATGGCAACCTCGAAAAAAGATGGAGGAAATGAAATCGCCCGGCCTTCGCTACGTCCTGGTCAAAGAAAAAGACGAATCAAACGACGGTTCGATCCGTGCTTTCACGTCCTTGATGCCTACCTATGAAGAAGGGCAGCCGGTCGTCTACTGCTATGAAATCCATCTGAAGCCGGAATTGCAGGGGTAAGGAAACATGAAGCATAAAAACAGATCCCGCTCACCCATCCTCCGTCGTAGTCCACCATAGCGTGCGATGTGCACCTACTAACACCTAACTGACTACCTGCCATAGCTCCGGACTCGGTTCGCTTCTGATGGGCTTTCATGTGATTGCGGCCACTAATCTGCCTCCGATCACGAAAGTTATGTTGACGTGTTTCCTGTCCAACGAACGCGCCCTTGGCTTTTACAAACGGCACGGGTTTGAGACGGATGACATCTCACCTGGGCCGAGGAAGTTCCGGTCGGGAAAGGTTGTTATGCCGGATTATGTTATCATGAGTAAGCCTGTTGTTCGTTCAGCGCTGGTCTCCGAGGACAAGCCTCTCGAGAGCAAACCATGCGAGGACAAATCGTCCGAGAACAAGCCGTCTGAGAACAAGCCTTCCGGGGTCAAGGCATCGGAGGACAAATCGTCCGAGAACAAGCCGTCTGAGGAAAGGCCGTCTGACAAGCCTTCGGCACACAAGAGGCTTAAGACCGACACATCTGAGAGATCACTCGCTTGAAGATAAAGCATCTTGAGCCACCCTACAAAGGGAAACCACAGGCGAGCGAGGGATGCATTGAAGGAGATATCGACTCCAACAAAGGAGTAATTCGTGTTTGCCAAGACCAATGTAGGCCCCATATTCTAAAGAACAAAAGGAATCTATACAAGAGAAGCTGATTCGCTCCATAAATAAAGGTTTTCCTCGTCAGGCTACGCGTAGCCTAGAACATAGACTATACGCTGCGACGGTCGTGTGTGCGTGTGTGTAAAGTCGCTATCATTCGCCTGAGATCACCCCCACCTGACAATGCTCAGGGCAAACCACCCATCACCATATACCTCTAGGTATCCATGCAGCATATTTCCAAGCTGCCATCAACACCAGACGCCCGTGTCAGACATGTACACTGACCTGGCATGGATCGAAGTAAAACGGTCTTTTCCTAAAGACGAACGCAAGAGATACGTTAGCGAGATGTTCCTAACGACACTGGACGCCTTGTGGTTGTTGCAAAGAAAAGGACGGTCGGGTAATACTCACGTTTACGTGACCTGTCCCGTGTTTTCGCTTCGAAGAGCAGAAGTCTCAAAAAACCACGCCCATATGATGTTTATATCCATCTCTGAAAACAGAAACAACCGTCGCCAATCCATCGACCTGACGAAGAGCCCAGCCCACAATGGCCCAACCTGACCCATCCGTATATCCAGTTTCATCACTTGTGTGACATCCGCTCTTTTCCGTTGTATCTTGACGATTTCCGACAAACACTTGCCTCACTATCGTCCTGAGATTACTGCTCTACTACCGACGAGAGTGCGGCAACCATCAACGAATCCGCGGAAGCTACATCGGCAACAGCAAGCTCAACCCCCTCATGCTCAAAGGCTCTGTGCTCTTCTTGAGGCGGCGGCAATCCCTTTTGAGGTTGGCGCTGTACAAGTGGCTGTTGGTCCACCGTCTGCTCGCCGCTCCTATTATTCGCAATGTCATCGTCACCATTTTCTTCAAGCCCAGCCCAAGGGCCAATCCCAGACCAAACGACCGGCTCTCCGTTCTCACAGGGGCGCTGGGGATGGGGGCCCCACATCCGCCAGTTCAACCCGTCAGTGCTGATACGGTTGATCCTGGCTCGATCTTCTTCGGTAGCTTCGCCCCACCATCTTCTCAAGTCTTCTGGCGACGGGATATGCGGAGGATTCGGCGGCAAGTCGAAGTCGCTCCATTCCTCCCTCCAATCTGGAACGCCCTTCGGTAGTGGACGTCGCGGCGGCAGAGAGGGACTCGGAGGCGGACTCCATGACATCCAGTTCAACCCGTTGTACTGCATGTCGTGCACCTTGCGGCGGTCTTCAAAAGAGAGTGCGACCCATCGTTTGATGTCCTCGGGCGTCGGAGGGATGTAATCGAGGGGGGGAAGCTCTCCAAAATTGTCGTCGGGGTCGAGCTCGAGGTCGCCGATGACGGAGCTGTATGTCGAAGAACCGGGCGAGATGAGCAAGGGAGGGCTATTCGTGGAGGAGAGACTGGAGAGGCTGTCGGTAGAGGCGTTCAGGCTAGCACCCTCCGCAGCCTGCTTTCGAGTCTCAACGGCGAGTTGTTGACGATCGGCTGGGGCAAACGAGGGGACGGCAAGGTGGACAAGCAGCTGAGCAACGCCTTTCCAGAACAAAACCGTGGCGACGAGAAACATGGAGAAATACCGAACGGCCGTGGGGAAGCGGCGTAAAGGGCTGACGTAGAAGTCCAAGGCATTGTTGACAGCAGAAGCTGCCGTTTCGGTTGATATCGCCATAACTACTGAAATGGCTTGGGTTTTTGGTCGTAACGGTGTGCTGCTTCTTGTGGCCCTGGGCTCTGGAATGAAGAGGCTATGGTAGTGATGTATAAGAAGGATAAGAAGGGTAGTAAGGAGTAGACGAAGGAGGAGGGGTTAGCAAAGTCGAAAAGTAACGAGTGTACAAAACTTGCGGGTTTGTTTTATACTACTTACCTTAGTACTATGCCCGAGACCTGCAACGAAGCGAAGCTCCCCGGCGCAAGCCTTCACCCTCGATTTTCTGTTCATAGTCCGGACGCAGGTGTCACTTGTGGGAAGCACCTTTCGAAGAGTAAGCAGGCGTCAGCAAGCAGTCCATGGCCAAACCTGGCGGTATCACATGGCAGCTGCGGTTCGTGAGTAAGGCAGTTCAGGAAGCTGCCGGTGGTGTGCAGTGAAAGTCGTTGCTCACCAATTAGACTTACAAGTTCATCCGATTCTGCAATTTTTAATGAACTCGAACTCGTATACCCGCTCCCGCCAGTTTGATGCCAGCTTCATGGCAGGCTTAACTTGCTCAAGTACCTGAGGAAGTTGTACCGAGTCCCGGCCTTGCATACTAAGGGACTCAAAATGTACGCGATACCCGCAAAAGCACAGAACGGATATGCGACGTTGACGAGCTTATACTAGAGGACGTCGGTCTTTCTCATCCATCTCTCAACCTCCCCTCCGATCAGTGCCCCACTGATGAACTTATCAACATACCTTGTAGCCTTGCTTTCACCGATAGATGGCTAGCTACAATTTTGAGAGAGTTGCGCAGCTAGAAGGCGAGGATAGTGGAGAGATACAATGATGACCTCGTAGGTTGCATATTCCCGCACATCCCTATTTTAACAGTCAGTCCAATCGTCAAGGCACGCACAGGACGTGCACACCGCGCTAGGCCACGGGCAACTACCCCGACAGGTACCGACCCGTCACTCTGACATCCCAACGCTCGCGATCTGCAGTGATGTAAATGGTCCAGAAGCAATGTCCCGAAGCTCAATCCTGAATGGGTGTGTTGATACCAGCCCAAGAAGTCTGTGTATGTAGTTCCGTTTCCATTGTACGAAGAGTCACACCACAAGACAAGCGCGGCTCCAAAGCAGATATGAACAGATGTTTGAATGGCAACATCTGGTATCATTATATTCATAATTTGTTCATATCTCTGCATCCAACTCCCAACGAAAGCTTAAAGCTTCTGCATGGCAGCGATATCGGAGGACTGGACCCACTCGTCGAACTCAGCGATCTGCTCCTGGAGCTCATCGAGGGAGACCTTGTCGTCCTCAATGACCATGTTGATCTGGAGCTTCTTGATACCGAAGCCGACGGGGACGAGCTTGGAACCACCCCAGACGAGACCATCCTTCTCAATGCCACGGACGGCAGCCTCAAGAGCGACCATGTCGGTCTCATCATCTGTAACGGCTGGGTTAGCACAAATGCTTCGTCAGTACACCACAAGAGCAAGGAAAACATACCCCAGGGCTTGACATCCATGGTGACGATGGACTTGGCAGCGATCTTGGGCTTGGCAGCCTTCTTCTCGCGGTAGGCAGCGAGACGCTCCTCACGAACGCGGGCAGCCTCAGCATCCTCCTCCTCATCGTCGGAGCCGAAAAGGTCGACATCCTCATCCTCCTCGGCGGCAGCCTCGGGGGCCTTGGCGGGGTTGATGGTGACCTCGGCGACCTCAGGGCCGTAGGTGGTGTAGGGGGCAGAAGAGTCGCCGGCGAGGGTGGCGAACTCGTCCTCGTAGGTGGCGATGTGCTTGTACCAGCGGGCAGCGTTGGGGTACTTCTCGGCGGAGGGAGCCTCCTTCAGGGCCTTGAAGACGGCAACATCAGCCTGGGAGGCAGTGTAGCTATATAGGGCTGCGCGTTAACGAAAAAGCGTCCGCCAAGAACCAGAGCGCGCATTGATGGAGATATCCAATGTGTTGTTGGAGGAGGTTGAAGTCAGAAGTGCACAGAAGTGCTGTTGTGTTAATCATGTGCAGGGTCTTAAGCTGCTCAGCAACACGGACCAGTGTGTTCATCATTCGAAAGGGCAGGAAAGAAAACATCAGATCATGCAGTGTAGGACTTCGTGATACACATACCCAGTAACGTAAGAGCGGGTGAGGAGCCAGTTGTTGAGCACTGGAATCACATCGTGTTAGTCAACCAGTCCTTCTTCCATGATTGCGCTTCTCCTTTCAAGCGCACGCGCAGGCGCATGCGGCGGGTTGGAGGTTGCTTACCGGTAAGACCGGCATCGGTGAGGAGATCAGTGAAGCCCATTTTGCTGGATTTTGTGGATTGAGAAGTGGTGGTGAGAGATGGATGTTGTTGATGTGAGGAATGCCTGGTGAGAGAGAAAGAGACAACAGAGGCAGAGGTAGCGACGACAATGTGGCCCAAAGATGGCGGGGTTGAAAATCTTTTGGATTGGATCCATCCAAGTTCGAGCCCCACCCTTTGGTGCGCGGAAGACCCCGCTTTCTACGAAAAGCGAAAAGCCGCTGAGCGCGAGTGTTTACTGAACTGAAGTGAGGGGACCTTCCTGTCGTATCCGCAGTGCCTGACAGCTGAGCGCTTGCAGAGTTGCAGTGAATAAAAGCACGGACCACTCGATTGATCGTTGGAATCAAAATGAATTCGGCCGCTGAAGCACAGCCGCGCGCCACTTCCAAACAGCCAGAGATAACCCTCCCTAGAGGTAGCGAGCTAGCTGCACAGCCACGGTTAAGTCTCTAGCCCCATTTGGGACTCACTCGTCCCATTCCCGTCGTTCTCACTCTTGCCCAGCATCAATGCCAGCCAATGAGACATGACGTCACATTTCTCCTTTTCCCGGCGGTTACAAAGTAAACAAAAACAACACCAACGGCAATGTAAACTTTGACATCTCAGGGATATCATATTTGACAGACGACGTGAGGACCCTTACGGGTAGCTAACCATCGTCTGCCGAACAAGCTAAAAGGTATAAATAAAGAGCGAAACCCTTGCTGCAGTCGCGGGTATCCAGCAATCCCCATGCCAACGAGCCGTACGCACAACTGGCCCTTGCTAGCCGTGTGTCAACTAGACCCTTGGCCAACATGTCGATTGGCTCACGATGGGTGCACCAGCCTCCATTGACTGGCGTCTGTGTCTCCCCGTAGCTCGACACCACGTAACGTCACTTGACGCCCCTCTTGTGCTCTGTGGTCCAAAATCTTGCAAGCATTGCTAGCTCAGCTTGTGCTGGGCGCCAATTGTTACCGCGCGTCATGCGTGTTCCCTGAAAAAAGATAGTGACAAGCCGGAGACGGGAAGCTTGGCTTTGTAGATATAAGCTCACGGCAGTGACGAGTCTTCAGGATCCAAATCTTCATCTACATCGTTCAGACGTTTTTCACAACCTAATCCGGCTCGCCTTAAACTGTCATTGAGTGACAACGTATTCACCAAGCAACAAAAGACAAACATTATTCACCCATCAGAAGTTCCACTCTAAACAACTCAAGACTCTCAAAGACATTCAACCACCGCTCGATCACCTTGAACTACCACACACCACATATCACATCATCACATCACCAAAACCGCAAAAATGGAGTCTCTAAGGCATTACATCCCCTACGCCCATATGGCCGCAACAGTCTTTGGCCTCATCGAGCTCGGCCTAACATGTTACCGTAAGTCTTTCATCTCCACCTCACCGCCCTCCAGCTTTAAAGTCATCACACCACTAACGCTTTGTCTTAGTCGTATCACCCTTCTGGCGAGCCCCCGGCATCTACGCCTTCATGCTCTTCAACTCTGTCTGGACCCTGTTGATCCTCATCTACATCGCCCTCTTCCCGCCTTACTTCCCCAAGATGTTCCAGCGCACCATCGCGCTCGCGCTGGAGTGGATCACCATGATCTTCTGGTTCGCCGGGTCGATCGCCTTGGCCGTCTATTTCGGGTCTCCGACCTGCGGTGCCAACACCTGGTGCGGGTGCGTTGAGGCCGCCACCGCGTTCGGTTTCTTGCTCTGGGTCACTTTCCTCTTCATCGCCGTTGTCGACACCATGGCTACGCTCAAGGGACGGGCGAGGGGCCAGAGGGCTAAGCCTGTTGTTGGTGTTTAAGCGGTGATCTGAGCATACACAGTTTGTTTGCTCTACGGGAACCCGGGAGGTGGATGGAGATATGCATGTCGGCAGCAGTGGCCGGATGCCTTGCTTGGGAACTGGCTTCTTAAAGCGGCAGCGGCAGCGACAGCGGCAGCGGCAGGGAAGATTATAATTGTTAATAATAGAAAACGGGACGCAATAACAGGATGCATCAAATGCATGAGGGCGGAACTTAAGAATGAGTGAAAAGATTAGATGGTTTGCATCGGCATTGGGACAGGCGCATCATCATCGCGAAAGACATCACGGACAGCATTATAGCATAAAATACCCTTTTCCTTTTCTCACCTAGGCTAGAGCATTTATATATTTGGAATATCGTACACCTGGATATCACAAAAACCGCGTGCTCACCATGAACCGATGATGGATCGCCATTACATGCCGCTTTGCATGCCAATTGATAGTGTTATACAATGCTTCTGCCGGCCGGCGGCAAATTAAGGGCTCCAGAGCATCATAATACCTAGTCGAATTCCATAACCAAGTCCGTTGGCAGAGTAATAACGATGAATGAGTAGATGATACTATAAACTGCTCCCTAACAGAAAATGCAAGTAAGTAATTTTGGCATGGACTAAATCCCCCCAACATCCCACGCCTGATGTTAATGGCTGCCTTTGTGCAATATTTTTAGTCTTTCTCTGGTACATGAATAGGGGACACATCACTCCGTCTTCTTCTCTTTTCCTTTCTCCGCCGCTTCCCTCCTCCTCTTCCTCCACGCCTTCAGCTCGTTCAACATGCCCATGACCAAGGGTACAGCCACAGGTCCAAGCAAAGGAAGATACACGGCAACCTTGTGCTCATCCGGGAAATACAACTGGCCAACCATGCTCTTCTCGAAGAAGGCACGTTCAGCCTCGGCCTCGGCGATTCTGGCATGCTCCAGGCCTTCGGCTTCGCCCAAGGTCTCGCAAGCTCGGCGCAAATGATAAATGGTCTTGGTTACACCATCCGCGACACTGCTAGGGATGGAAATCGACTTTAGTGCCAAGGCAAGACGGGCCAAGGAACCGAGCGTAGAGGATGCCCGGAGAAGTAGGTCTGCCGAGCGGATGCGGGACAGGGTAGAAAGGCGAAGCGGGAGGGAGCCCGAATTCGGAGTCCCGGTCAGGGACAAGAGGTGAGATGTAAAAGTCAACAAGGGCTGCTTGAGGGCATCCACAGACACATGGGCAGTGTCACGCGGAAGGGAAAGCAAGTAAACGGTGCCCCATTGTGGGATCAGCCACGACTGGGAAGTGGTCAACCCACCCTCGGTTGAATCCTGGGCATTCTGGGAGGATAGCGCAATGGTCTGATTGCCAACGAACACAATAAAGTTCACCGTTGGTGCACCGCCGATCGAGGGTGAAAGAGGCCATTCAGCGGCGTTTATGAAGGACGAGAGGTCATCCTTGCTAAGGACCTGGTTCTGTACTCCAGGGGATGCGTACAGCTGCACCTGGGTATCGATGGTGAAGTTGTGGATGGGCGAGAGCAGGTCTAGCACGGGCTTCATATAGTCTTGGATCGCGGCTTCAATATCCCAGCTGCTTGGAAGCGGTCCGCTGGTGAACAGAGAAAAGGTGAGGTGGTATGTCGGCGCATATTTGAGCGATCGTGTAGTCCGCTTGGCAAGTGACTCGGCCGCTTCTGGGGTCAAGCCCCGAGGCCGGTAGTCGGTCGGTATCGAGTTGCTAGAGAGCAGGTAGGATATAATGGCTTGCTCCTCGGCAAATGTAGATCGTAGTTGGCCGGCCACATAAGTCGCTAACGATGACGAAGCTGATGTTGCCGAGGGTGCAGCATTTGGCGGGTATGTGATATCAAGGACAGGCTCGTAAGGATCGAGTGTTGCCGTTACGGTCTCGCCGGGGAGAAGACGTATTGTCAGAGCTGTGTCGGGTTCGCCGTTCTGTTTCTGTGCCGCAGCGGGGGAGAAGAGTTGCAGGCGCAAGTGGTGCCCCGAGAAATCGTTAAGGTCATCGAGGGCGTGCTGGGTGAGACGGAGGAGGTTCTGAGCCTCGTGCTCCTGGAGCGAGTTGGCTTGTATCGAGATGCGGAGGGGAAAGACAGGGCGACATGCCTATATGCCAACAAGACACTGGTTAGGGATGCCAAGTTCCGAGCTTCAGATGTGGCCTTCTCCCATGCTGCGTACCTTGCCATCGGCCCAGTCGAGCATCTCCTTCAGGGGAAGGTTAGCTCGATGGATGGTAGTCGTCTTCCACCATATCGGCAATCCCAGTAGCAGGACGATCAACCAGAACGAGCCTATAACCCATATGCGTCTGCGAATATCGGAAAGCTTTTCGGGAGGTGGTTCCTTTAGTGTTGATGTTTGCGCTGTGGTCGCCGGATTGAGTGGAGTGGCCATGGGAGTCGATGTCATGGTCGCCGTCTGAGTGTCGGAGGACAGAGTGTCGCCAGCTGCGCCATGGTCGGTTGGTCGTCGGGCAGACATGGCGAATGTCGAGGGAGTCGGACCTATTCGCCAAGGTCCATCTACCGAGCTGTTCGAGGAAGGTCCTGAATATGGAAACTGAAGCAGTCGGACATTGAACACGGCGCCACAGCGCATTGGCGACCACCAACCGCGTCTCTCAGTGGATGGCTCGTCCGGAAACGGCTAGCGGTCGAGTACGTGTACCTGATTCCACTTCCGCCAAGCGTCCATCTTGGTTATCGATAAGAGATTGAACTCTAATTGACCAATCACAATGCTATAGCGGATCCTACAGACCTGAATGTTCGGGGTACCTCTACGGCTCGCCTAGCAATGCACTGAGCTTTCGTGTTCCAGTTAAAGGTAGGTTTGGCCTCATGTAAGCTCTTCAACTTCCATTCTTAAACACCTTGTTTTCTCCTTTTCTTCTGTTGGATTGTGACCGTGAAGAAGCACCACATTCGAGTCGAATCCCATCGATAGAAGCTACGACAAACCTTATTTCTTTGCGAATTGGACATCTGCTCTTTTTCTGTGCCCCGTCGTCTTACATCGTCTTCACTTGCCGAACGTGTTCTGTCGTGCTAGGTGCTGTGGACGGTTGCACCAGAAAAAGAGAAAAATACCATACCTTACCCGACTATCGGCTACCAGCAAATTTGGAACAGACTGTTGGAATTACTTCACAGTAGAATTTGTTCAATACCTGGCTGGCCTTTCCTTGCCCGCCGTCATCCCTTGATGGTACATCTCCAGGTCGGCCTTCTTGATCCGTCTTGCCCCTGATGCGGCTTCGCTCAGATTGTTACGCTACTGCACCCCGCTCGGCTCACCTACGCCATGGGGCCATGTACATTTACACAATGGCATCACCTGCCAGGAGATCTTGAAATTGATTGCTTGACCGGATTTCCACGTTTGGCCGCCTCCTGTACCGTTTGGCTGATGGGTGGGCAGACTCATTGTCCCTGACGAATCATTCAATATCAAGCCAAGATCTCTGGCCATTGCCAATGCGGCAGGTCGTGGTGCAGTGACGAAAAGACTCCCGAAGCCGAGGCACACAAAAGACCTGTGATCATCGGACAGCATCCAAGGTGACATCTGCCAAACACAATACGCTACATACCGAATCGGCGGACCGACCATCCATCGTAGTTCTGCGACTGGCTCGTTGCTCTTTCTATTGTCCAGCTGGCTTGTGATTCCACGTTCCTCATGTATTCCAGCGCCCCATATCAACACAAAAGGATATATAATACTGGATATCGTCGACGGGAGAGACGGATGGTAGTGTCCGTGGGTACCTTCGAGTCTTCCACGTCGTCCTTCCATTGCAGGCGGGCGGGTCCCAGTCCCCGGGGCGGTCGTCTTCACCCAGTCGAATAAAATAGGCGAAGATCCAAGATCAGAGGCTAGCGATCCCAGCTCTGGCCCAAAACGAATCCAAAGACACGGGACCCTGCAGTCGTGGGGTTGCCATCAGGTTCAAAGCTCCGCCAGTGTTCACCGTTGTCCCTAATCAAGGCCCCCTTCACTAACCATCTCATCCTGTCTTGAGCTTAATTGCACCAACCAACATTTGGCGTTGCACTGTATACCTCAGGTGCAGCCCTTAAAGTACCCATCCAGCCGTCTCCTGATCTCCAACTTCTTTTTTTTTCATACCTCTCTTCTTGCTTTTGTTTTGCATTAACCTTCCAAAAAGGGGGCATTATATTACATATACACATTGGGGTGCTTGTACTTGACTTGCCATCTCTGCACCGCCCGTGTCTTCCGCCGACATGGCGCCATGTAAGTTCAAGTCCACACTACAGAACGTCATACACCTTGAACGTGCTTCTCGACGTCAAGTGTTTGTTCGTGAGCCGCAAACCCGCATACAGTTCGCTGACACTTCCGGAATCTGTCCTGCAGTACCCCTACAGGTTACCGTTCCCGCGGTTGCTGCTGCCGCTGCTTACGTCAATGCCCGGTTCCTCGTTTATTACGATCTGGAACTGCTTAGGGCCATCGTTCCTACCATCCTTGGCGGTGCCTGGAAGCGCTACCGGGACCGTGTGAATCTCTTCTACCAACTCGAGAACCTCGCAACCACCAAGTCGTCTGAAAACAGAGTGTTCCTCCGATTCGAAGACCGGGCTTACACATATGCGCAGGCTTACGACACGGTCCTGCGGTATGCCAACTGGCTCAAGGACAGGCGCGGCGTCAAGAGGGGCGATCTTGTTGGCTTGGACTTTCAAAACACCGACACCTTCATCTTCCTCTTCCTTGCTACATGGGCTATCGGAGCGTCGCCGGCGCTGCTCAACTACAACCTTACCGGTAACCCGCTTATCCACTGCGTCAACAAGTCAACGGCGCGGTTAGTTCTGGTCGACCCTGTTGTTGCGAGCAATGTCACCGAGGAAGTCAGGTCGGCACTTGGAAACGTCACCTTCGAGGTGGTGACGCCAGAGATGGAACAAGAGATGCTGGCAATGGATAACGCCCGCCCTGCGGATGAGCTGAGAAGCGGATTCAAGGATGAAGACATGGCGATGCTCATCTACACCAGCGGTACGACAGGCTTGCCCAAAGCCGCCATTATCTCATGGGCCAAGGCCAACACTGTTGCCAATTTCACATTCCGATGGCTCGGCACCCAGGTGACCGACGTTTACTATACGGTAAGTCTCCCTCAAAGAACTGCCAAATCGCTTCAACTCACGCTTCTTTCAGGCCATGCCTCTTTACCATAGCACAGCCATGCTGTTGGGCTTCGCCCATACTCTAGCATCAGGAGCTACTTTTGCCATGAGCCGCAAGTTCTCAACTTCTGGGTTCTGGAATGACGTCCGGAAACACGATGCCACGATTATTCAGTACGTCGGAGAGACGTGCAGGTACCTTCTATCGGCACCTCCCAACGTCGATCCAGTTACTGGTGAAGACCTCGACCGCAAACACAGAGTACGCGCTGCCTTCGGAAACGGACTGCGACCGGATGTATGGAACCGATTCAAGGAGCGCTTCGGCATCGACACGATTGCCGAATTCTACGGCGCGACCGAAGGCACCTTTGCGACGTGGAACAAGAGCCGAAACGATTTCAGCATGGGTGCGGTGGGACGCAGCGGCAGTCTCTACAACATCATCCTCGGAAGAGACGTTGCAATTGTCGAGGTGGACCACGAAACCGAGCTCCCTCACCGAGATCCCAAGACGGGGTTTTGTACCCGAGCACCCCGCGGACAGCCAGGCGAGCTTCTCTTCAGGTTACCCCCTGGCGATATCAACTCGCGCTTCCAGGGCTACTATGGCGACAAGGAATCGACGTCAAAGAAGGTGATGAGGGATGTGTTCAGCAAGGGCGACGCGTGGTTCCGCACCGGCGATGTGCTGCGCTGGGACAACGAGAACCGGGTTTACTTTAGCGACCGCATCGGTGACACTTTCCGGTGGAAGAGCGAGAACGTGTCGACCGCCGAGGTTGCCCAGGTGGTCGGCTTGCATCCCGCGGTTCTCGAGTGCAATGTCTACGGCGTCCAGGTGCCTAGTCACGAGGGCCGCGCTGGCTGCGCCGCCGTAGTCTTGAAGCCGTCGGGCTTGGTGCAGACAAGCGGCGAGGAGGCAAGAGCACCCAGGCCGACCGACGACACTCTCAATAGTCTGGCCGAGCACGTCAAGAGGGGGCTTCCCAAGTACGCCTTGCCCCTGTTCATCCGTGTGGTGCCTGAGGGAGGTCTCCAGACGACAGGCACGAACAAGCAGCAGAAGCACAACCTACGGAGCGAGGGCGTGGATCCGACGAAGACAGGCGAGGATGAAGTGTTCTGGCTGAGGAATGGTTCGTACGTCACGTTTGGTGTGGCGGATTGGAAGGAGCTCAATGGGGGTAATGTGAAGCTTTGAGTTTGGGCTGGGGTTGGATTTGGCGCAAAGCTTGGAAATACGTACGGAAGGGGGTTTAATAGATTGGCTGAACAAAGTAATCTGGAGTCCGGAGTATGTTACTACTAATTAGGGAAATTCACTCCCTCCCAACCACGACATCATGGGTCGGTTGCCAGAACACATTACGAATTGCAGCGAGGCATGCACTGGCTTTTTATGACACTCCCATCCTGCTTTTGACATGCTCGTTCGCCATCGGCGAAGCTCCGGTGCCGCTAAGAATCCGGATCCGGAACGATCACCCGCTATAGCCGATATTGATGGGGAGCTCCGGCGAAAGCGCGTGTAGGTGACTGCCGTGATCACCGACTATTCGCCGTCCATATACATGATTATTTGATGGGCCAAGGCCGGTAGAAAGTGGAAGCTGTAAGCGATGATGGTAACCCCGTGGCCGAGATGAATCGGCGTTCAGATCGGAGCTGTAGGTAAGTATTGCCAAGGCGAGACGATGTGATGCCCAGCTCGCCGTCGACCCCGACACCCGGCGACTTACACCATCGGACACCCTTGTTGTCTCCGGCTGTCGGCCTCCACATATAAGTATGTATGCGGATGTAAGCTTTCCCGATGGACGGAGGACGGAGCACGAAGAGCATCGGGAGGCCAGACTCACCAGGCAGCATGCTTCATTCTGTCATATCATCCTTTGAGTATTACTGTAAGTCGATTTGAACGGCACAACTCCGTAGACAATTCAACAAAAGTGCCAAGATGGTCAGACCTTGACAAAAGAGTTAACGAAAACCGATTTTCCATTCATAACGCGGCGGCCCCCGCCCCCCCCAAACCAAACACACGGAATCGGTTTGGGACCGTTGCGCGAACGAGCACCAAATGACATAATTGTTAATGGCTGGCGTTGGCGTCCAATGAGAGATGTAGATGATTGCGCAATGAGCCGCCAAGGCCAAAAGAGGGGAGCGATTGCCCCTCGTTCAGGGCGGCGGAGGGGCCAAACTCACCCCGCGTTTTGGAGCTCAAAAGCTAGGTACATGACCCAAAAAGGTTGGGTTGAAAATTCATGTCATGGTGATGTGCAATTGTGTGAGACATCCCCAAGGTAGGTACACTACTTGTGATGGGAAGGAAAATGGGATGGGTGGATGGCACACACACGGTCGAGACTCTCGTCGAGAGTGCAGCGGGGACCACAATGTTGCAAGCAAGCTTTCGAGCGGGGAGCATACTGTAGGGATGGAAGAGACGAGGGACATCCTGACTGAAAGGCTGCCTGCCCTGGGTGGAACAAACGAAGTTTTGAGCACCTCGATGAGCTAGCTCCTTTGCTGCGCATGTTAAGGAAAGGAGAGGAGGAAAGCTAGCCGTATGGCTACCATGAAAGCTATATAGAAGACATGTAGCTCATTACATACGTGACAGTACGCATACATACACTACGGCTGATCAAGACAGCCCATGTCCATCTGGCCAGAAATGGAAGTCTTTCGAAGGCGACATTTTGGGATGTACACTAATAGAATCGGGAAGCTAAAATATGTAGGTACCTGTGCGTGTCCATGTACATGGCGCGAGCTGCGCGTAGGGATTAGTCAAGCTCAGCTTGCTAGTAGAAACAAGACGGTTTTAAATACCTCCCGCTGTTGCCCCTCATTACGGTCCTCCCCATATTCTGGTTTTCTTTCAGCTTCTCTCCTCTTTCAACTGTTTCTGCTGTTTCTCTGAGATACCCATTCCTCTTTTCCCAACCACACAAAACATCATTCACAATGGCCTCCACCGATCGCAACGCTCCGTAAGTCCTTCAGCTCCTACCCTATGCCATCGCTGTCCCCCAAGTTCCTTTCTGCGTAGATGAACGTTTGACTGACCGACCTGTGATTCCTGATGATGCAGCCTCCGCCTGGGCACCATCGCCCCCAACTTCCAGGCTGACACCACCAAGGGTCCCATTGACTTCCACCAGTTCATTGGCGACAGCTGGACCATCCTCTTCTCCCACCCCGAAGACTACACCCCCGTCTGCACCACCGAGCTCGGCGAGATGGCCCGCCTTGAGCCCGAGTTCAAGAAGCGCGGTGTCAAGCTGATCGGTCTCTCTGCCAACACCCTCGGCTCCCACGAGGGCTGGATCAGCGACATCAAGGATGTCACCGGCTCCCAGGTCGAGTTCCCCATCATTGCCGACAAGGAGCGCAAGGTTGCCTACCTCTACGACATGTAAGCGCACCCATCACCAGATTTCGATTGGGACTTGGAAGAGTTGCTAACGCATTCCCCAACAGGATCGACTACCAGGACACCACCAACGTCGACGAGAAGGGCATCGCCTTCACCATCCGCTCCGTCTTCATCATCGACCCCAAGAAGACCATCCGCACCATCCTTTCCTACCCCGCCTCCACCGGCCGCAACTCGGCCGAGATCCTCCGCATCGTCGACTCCCTCCAGACCGGCGACAAGCACAAGGTCACCACCCCCATCAACTGGGTCCCCGGTGATGATGTTATCGTCCACCCTTCCATCCAGGGCGAGGAGGCCACCCGTCTCTTCCCCAACCTCAAGGCCGTCAAGCCTTACCTCCGCTTCACTCCCCTTCCCAAGGACGCTTAAGCGTGTGCAGGTGTGCATGTAGTTTTTAAGGTTTCTGGGAGGCAGGTTGGGTCGGAGTTTTTTTTTGTTTTTTTTTTCAAGCGTGCCTAGTCACACAAAATAAATCGAATGAATGACTTGAAGAACAATGACCGCTCCTGGATCCTGCACCGTTGACCATCTCTTTGACGCTTGATTCGGAAACAGATTCGCTCTACTGATCCACACGTCTCGCAGTTGCCGACTTACTAGCCCCCGCCCGCTTTGGCCTGACACATCCGGCTACCGAGGAAACACCATGATTGCTGAATGTTTTGGAAGCTCGAATGATGACCTTTCACGGTGGCATGGGGCTGGCTGGACCTTCGCATGCAATATGTACAACTGGTTTGCTTTGCGTCATAGGCAATTCTCAGCATCACCGCTGAACTTGTGCAAGAGTCGCAAAACCTAGCTACCGCAGGACCTGCCTTTCGAAAATCTGCGCCCCAGATACCATTTGAACATCAAAGGAACGTGCAAGCAAGCGGTGAACCGAGATATTGGGAGCAAGGGTCGCATACGAGTCCAAACCGGGTACAAATTGCTATAATGGACGGTTGATATGCCACAATATGTCCAAGGACTACGGCAGAGAATGGATTCTCTGGTTTTTGTGAAACATTCATGTAAAACGGGAACTTGAGTAGCAATTAGTGCCATGCGGACAAATAACGCTGGGTGTAGATATACACAAATACCGAGCGGATAGGTTGGAGAATTTTGGCCTCGTTTACACAGCCGGCGTCTCCTAAAAAACAGTTGGGTTCGGGCTGGGGTGGTAAGGTATGCGCTTAGGTACGTATCCAATAGGTATGGGCATCACGATCGCACTCAGCTCTGAAAAGGATAACTAAGGTAGACAGGTATACATAGCAAGCGCGCGGCCACAGTTTACCTAGGTAGTTGGGTTTCCTTTGGTTGAATGTGCTTTTTTTCTCGTTTATCGGCAGTGGTGTTTCATATCCGAAAACTCTAAAAGGGGGAATATCACGGGGCGTTCAGTCGGAGCGATGGAAGTGAACGATCGAGCGACGAAAACTGTGAACCTTGTCGGCCACGAGATAACGGTAGGGATGTGATTGAGTCAACCGGAAACTGGGTGGGATGGCAGTGGATAGGTAGAGGTAGTTAACGGGTTTCTGTTAAAAGGGGGAAGTGGTATAGTGTAGGTGTGTTAATCGATGAACAACATGGAAGTCAAGGACTGTGTCAGCTGATAGGGGAAAAAAAAAAAAAAAAAAAAAAAAAAAAAAAAAAAAAAAAATTGAGAAGGAAGCGGGAGATGAGTTACTCTTCAGAATAGTAATTACGAGGACAGGAGCTTCAGTTTAACAAAGGAGCAACATGCCCACGAGCACTGATGGACCAACGAAAAGATGCCCGGGAGCAACGTGCGTCGTGGGGAACTTCAACTTTCATGTGCTGAGAGTGTGGATCCCGAGGGAGTCCCTGCGTAATTCTTGGCATTGCTTCTCGAAGGCGGACGATTCGCTGACATTAGTGAAAGCGCCGCAAGTTTAGACCATCACCTGATCCGTGCGGCTCTCTTTGTCGAACTGAATACGCGGAGCGCCGTCGTGCCTACATATCTCTAGCGCGACTAATGCCTGCCCCTGAATGGCTTAGTATCTTATGGCGAAAGGCAGACGGGAGTCAAAGCCACTTCAAGATTGGTCTTGAGAAGAGAGTTGCAAAAGAGAGTTTTGGAAGTTTTTTCGCTTGTCATTCTCTTACCCATTGAGAGCGTCTTTGCAGGCTTGCGCCGTCCCCGGTATCTATTTTCGTAAAGGTTTCCAAAGTGTAACTAAAGTTCGCTTCGTTCTCTTTGAAGGAAGGGGGTTTTAGTTTGGCGATTCCTGCAAGTGGTCACCCGCACGGGATCATAGAGGAAAGGTGTAGTGTAAGTAGTAGCAAGTAACAAGCCCATTTCCCAATTTCTTGTCTACTGTCCGACACACTTCCTTTTTCTCCTCTTTACACCAAACGGCGAGTGATCGCCGCACCCTACTCCTTACAAACTACACTGCGTATACACGCGAGTGCACGCGCACATATCGAAATCTCTGGTCTATACATGGTATCCTCTGCCTTTTGAATACGATCCAGGCAAGCAAAAACGAACGAACGCCGAGTCCGTGCGGCAACCCTGCAACCTCTACCTGCACACCGGTGCTCTCTGCCTCGGACAAGTCGAACGTATCGATCATTCCATCAATTCGTCTTTTCATCCCTCTCGACTACTTTCGTCCGTCGTCTGTCCCGCCTGACCATCCCATCTTTCGCCCACTCGTTCGCCTGCGCGTCTGCCCCGCGATCCTTATACCACGACGACTTCGGAAAGACACCCGATCGGAAATTAAAGCATTTACTTCGGTCGCAACATCAATTCCATCTTCGAAGCTATAGTCTGGTACGGCGGAAACAGTCCACGGCACACCGTCACCTTGATACGTTTGCGACGGTTCTGATCAGGTACGCTGCGCATTGCCCATTTTCCCATGCCCGCGCTGTCAAATCTGTCATTCCTCGGCCCCTGATCCCTCTCCATCTCTTGTCGCCGCCCATGGACCATGATGCTTGCCCATATCGTCATTGTCTTCCCATTCCTACCCTGTGCCATTGCGCAGTCCCCCATGAGCCACGCCGCCCTTCCCGTGATGGGTTGAGGTCCCGGATACTCAGGGCACCTCCGAGTTTCCACTGCCCGTATTGTTACTGCCCCCACAACATGTTTGGCTTTCTGCTTCAGATCGGCTGGCCAAGGTTCCCTTCTTCGCTGTGCTGGTAGGGAACATCGCTGCTCGAGATAGGAGCAAAGGCCGCGGACTGGCCGGAGAGCCGTTGAAACTTACTCGGGGCAGCCCGGTGTGTCCAGCCCCCTGGCTCCGTCCAAGATGCGAATGCTTGATCTATTGTCCCTGGCATTGACTCCTGTCTGTGCCTCAACCGCTGACCCAGCCCATCCTGGGTTTTTCCCTCCCATTCTTTTCTGAAAGGCAGGACCCGTGTTTGCCATTTGCCAGGTGACTGAATGGATCTTGGCTTGCTCTTCACATTCCCTTTTGTCTCGCCGTCGCCCTTGGGTTCTTCACTGCTCTTTAACACGGCCTTTTCCTTCCCTTGGCTTCTTGTGACTATGCCCATGTCTTGTGACCTGTTTCACTCTCGAGAGCCTTTTTACGCAGATAGTTTTGCGCTGCAGGCGCAGCAACTGTCGACATGGCGGGCCTTGGACTGACACCGACAACTTCAGGCCAGCAGCCGCCGAGTGCTTTCGACCTCAGTCACTTCTCCGACTCCGAACCCGAGGAACAGACGTCTCGTTCCCTTGCGAGAACCCCGTCCGACTTCTTCTCTTCAGCTTTCCGCGGCATCAAGAAGTTCACTTCCGGTCGAGAGGAGTTTGCGAGGCTCACGCGCCAAACTTCACAGCTCGCTCTACGACGACCTTCTGAGCCCTGCGTGCCCACCGCAGAGCAATCTTCCAAATCGTCTCCGATAAATATAAAATCTCCAAATCCTTCCAAGGCGCAACATGCACGGAGCCTGAGTTTTCGAAACAACCTTGCAAAACCTTTACCGGAACCTCCTCCACAAACGCCTTCCCCAACGAGCCCATCAACTCCCACGTCATTCCCTCAGTTCACCCAGGAGCCGCTAGAAACGATCTGGATGGACTCTGGTCGAACAAGAACCATGGATCCGGCATCGTCAATGGAGATGGGAGGTGGCGGCATGTATATGAGATCACAGGATGCCGCACGCCAGGATGTCAGCATGAGCAGCAGTCAAAGCAGCTTCGCGAGTGTGCACAGATCAGAGGCAGGAGATGGACGCCAGGAAAACTTGACACCGAGGAGTAATGGGCCAATGTCTGCCGGCCCCTCTCCCAACGGTGGCCAAGGGAGGCCACAAGGAGCGGGTGGTGGTGGTGGTGGTGGTGGGCCGCATCCAATGTCCTCGCCGTCACAGCATCTGTCGGGTTTGATGTGCAATGTGCACCGGACAACAGGCAGAGAGCCGCCGCCTCTGGTTGGCGCCACGACAACAGTCTTGGGAGACAAACTATTCGTATTTGGTGGAAGGATACTGTCGAGAACCAAGCCGGCGCCGTTAACAGCTGATCTGTACGAGCTGGACCTCATCCGGCGACATTGGTCCAAGATCAAGACATCCGGAGATGTTCCCCCACCTCGCTATTTCCACTCCATGTGCGCTCTCGGCGATACGAAACTTGTTTGCTATGGTGGTATGTCCCCGATATCAAGCCAAAACACAATAACGCAGGATCAACAGCCCGAGGTCAAGGTCATGTCGGATATATACGTTTATGACGCGCAGTCAAGGAAGTGGACCTTCGTTCAGACACAAGATGCCCCTCAAGGACGATATGCTCATTGCGCATGCATTCTCCCGTCGTCGGCCTCTTTTGCGTCCCATAGGGCCCCGTTCTCAGCGCTGCAGCATAATCCCTCATCGGGGAACCCCAATGAAGGTCGCATTGGGATTGATATCGATGGGACTGGCGGCGCCGAAATGGTGGTTATAGGAGGCCAAGATGCTGCGAATCACTACATCGAGCAGATCAGCGTCTTCAACCTGCGAAGCCTCAAGTGGGTTTCAACCGAACAGCTGGGCAAGAGCTGCGGTGCGTATAGGAGTGTGGTTGCTCCCCTGCCACCATCTCTCGCGGCAAAGATGGGCAAGCCACACCCGGCAAGCGGACGGCAGGACCCAGGAGCAGCTACTACCCAGGAGGCCAAGGATGCTGGATCGAGCATGCTGATTTACAGCAACTACAATTTCCTTGATGTCAAGCTGGAGTTGCAAGTACGATCGAGCGATGGAACCCTTGTTGAAACCACAATGAAGGATCAATACAGCCCGCCAGGATTGCGATTTCCCAATGGAGGAATCATTGATCACTACTTCGTAGTCAGCGGCACCTATCTCACCTCCTCGAAGCAGGAGTATGCACTTTGGGCATTGGATCTACGGAACCTGAGCTGGAGCAGGATCGATGCCGGAGGCGCTGTCTTCAGTCAGGGAAGTTGGAACAGAGGCGTGCTGTGGAACAGGAGGAACACGTTCGTCGTCTTGGGACACCGGAAGAGAAGTCTTGTGGATGACTATAATCATCGACGCATTAACTTCAGCAATGTATGCATGGTAGAGCTGGAGGCCTTTGGTTTCTACGATAACCCACGAAAAACGACGCCCATGAGCGGCTTCGTCAGCGCCAGTAGTCCTTTTACCGGTCCTGGTTTGAGTCTAGCCCGTAAGGCGGGCTTTACTGCCGGCGGTAGACAACACAGTCGCGCTGCTGAAGAGCTTGGAGAGAAGGTGCTTATGATGCGGGAGTTGGCGGACATGGATATTCTGTGCATAGGAGGCGAAAGAATACCGGTCAACTCTAGAATCGTTGCCAGGCGATGGGGCCCGTACTTTGTCCAGCTTCTCCGGGAGGGGACAGCCTGCCAGGACGGCAGCGACGTCATGACACTCAGATCCAACTCCATTTCGGCGCCTTCTGGCATGGGCCGCAGTTCCAACATGACACCCACGCCCGGAAACAGGAGTACGATGGAGAGTCAGACGTCGGTATACTCGGGTGGTAGCTCAACTGGCAAGCCGCCCAGCACCGCCGCTACATCTGTTGCGGGAAGCATCACGTCACCAACGGGTGCAGACCCTGCCACGCTCAACAGTGCCCCAACACCGCGTACCCTTGCGCCGAACAACCGACCGCGATGCCTCTATCTGCCGCACACCTTCCTCACCATCCAAGCACTTCTCCACTTCCTCTATACCTCCAGCCTCCCCCAGCCTACCTCGCCGTTGTGCACTCCACAAATCCTCTGCAGTCTCCTCCAAATAGCGCGGCCGTACCGGGTAGATGGTCTCCTCGAGGCGGTGGTAGAGCGCCTTCATAACCTACTCGACAGCCGAAACGCAGCCGCAGTGTTCAACGCGACTGCCATGGCGGCCGGAGGCGGACGCGGCATTGACGGTACCCTCAACCCCAACTTCTTCCCGCCTGTCGACCTGGATGGTTTAGCCAGCCCGGTTGGATCAATGCCACCTTCCGCTAACGGCAGCGAGTATGGTGGTGATGGTGGCGGCGGCGGTAGCGGTAGCCTTGCTGCAAGGACGGCGGCGTTGCATATCAACACGACCGGGCTTCAGCAGGTCAGGAGACCGCCTAGCGAGGAGTTGAGCGCTACGAACAGCGTGAGTGGAAGTGAGTGGTCGGATATGGGGGAGCAGGAAAGGGACCGAGGAGGTGAAATCTGGTCTGGTGAACTGAGCAGTGTCATTGGCCTGCAGAAGAGAGGTCTGAAGGGCCTGATGGAGGGCCGGAGGATGAGAGAGCGGACGGGAACGAACCCTGGGATGGGACCGGGAGGACCAGGACATGGACCGAGTGGGCCGCATGGAGGTCCCGCAGGACCGGGCCTTTACGGATCAACTCCCACGGCGACATCTTCGATGCAACATATGCAACAACGTGTCGGGATGGGGATGGGTGGTCCTTGATTTGGATATGAGACAAAGTGCGTGAGCGGAGCGGATAGTATGGCATATGGTTGATTTAACCTGGGATTTAGCGGGCATATAGGAGGCGGTGGCCATGTGTGGGAGTCGGAGACTGATAGGCGTATGTGGATGTCATATACCTACAGATGGATGTTTAGCAGATAGAGGTAGTTTATAATGGATAAACGATGCCAGTGGGCTGAAGCGGAGTCGAACATGGCTACTGTACAAATCTCATCGCCATAAAAGCACTGCCCACTGGGCAGTAGATGAATAACATTTGCAGGGTTAGGGTTGAACGTAGACTGCAGCATGTCAACCGGATCATACGCCGATCTATTTGTAAAATGACGGCACCTCCGCACCTGGACACCCCACGGCAAGTGAGTGAGAACCGAGGTGCACCTGCACTCATCCTGTCAACAGCCCGCATCTTGCGGAGTGCTATATTCAACAAGATACTATAGCCTCCAATCTGCAACACCAGTATTACAACCCACTCTTGAGGCTGGCTGTCTTCGCCTTCACCTTGTGTGCCGGAGGCTGTTATCCGCCTCATTCCCACCACCGGAACAAAGGAGGGGCAGATACGACCATATCTCACCACCAAAACTACCTACCACTTGTTACTGCCACCAGCAACCAGCTCTCATCTCATCGCTTGGTTTTCCTCCAAAGACAGGACTCAGCTCCCGACATACCATTTCTTTACACCCTAATCCATCCTCACCAAGTCACCATCACCATGTCCACCTCCACCACCAACAAAAGAGACCAACTCCCCTCCCTCCTCCTCCTGCCCTTCCCACCCCACCCTTTCAACCGCACCCTCCTCAACGCCGCCTATCGCCCCTCCCTTACCGCCGTCCTCTCCAAGCTCAAACACGCCGCCAACCCCCACGGCGCATCCAAGAAGCTCATCATCGCCGTTGCCATCCCCATCCTCCAAGGCCCCCCTTACCAGCTGCGCGCCAAGACCCTCCTCTGGTCCCAAGCACAGTCGCTCGTTGCCGGTTTGTACGCCATCATCTCCGTCATCTGTGCCCGGCTGGGGATCAGCACGGAGATGGATGATGATGATGATGATGATGGCAGATCTGGAAAAGTGTCGGTGGATGCCACGGTTATTTTGGTTGATCACGATCGGGGACGTAAGCCGTTGAGTGCTGAGGACAAGGCTTTAAGGGGAGGTAGTGGGACAAGTGGTGGGAGTTTGATCGAGACGAACAACACGGTGGTGGTGGACTTGGCGAGTTTTGCCGAGGCGTATCATCCGTGGAATTACATCTTCCATGTAAGGACGGAGCAGGGGATCCAGTTGAATGAGGTGTATCTGCAGATGGCGGAGGGGAAGATGGTGGGCGCGGCGAATAAGATTAGGCAGGAGCAGTTGGTGGCTGTGGAGGGGGGGTTGACGTTGAATCAGGGGCTTGGGCTCACGTCGGGGGCGGGAGGGGAAGGGGAGGGAAGAAAGGTATCCGGTGTGCCGGTGGTCTGTCTAGGCGGTACCTTTGACTATCTCCACCCAGGCCACAAACTCCTCTTGACCGCGGGCGCTTTGCTCCTGGGACCGCCGAGCAAAGACGAGCTGTCGTTGCCGGCTACTTCCCCCCGGCCGCGCCGCGAGCCGTGCAAGTACCTCATTGGCATCACGGGCGACGAGCTGCTCAAGAACAAGAAGTTTGCAGAGTACGTGCAGTCGTGGGAGACGAGAGCGCGGAACGTGATTTACTTCTTGTCACGGCTTCTGCAGCTCTCTGACAAGGGGTGGAGGGAAGCGACGGGCCCGGAGGCAGGAGTGCACATCGACGAGAAAGACGGCGATTTCCGCGCGGCGTTTAGGGATGGCACGATCATCGTGCAGTGTGTGCGGATACAAGATGCTTTTGGGCCGACGATCACGGAAGAGGATATCGATGTGTTGGTCGTGTCAGGGGAGACGCGGTCGGGTGGGAAGGCAGTCAATGACAAGCGGGCAGAACAAGGGTGGAAGACGCTGGAGGTTTTCGAGGTGGATGTGTTGAACGCGGATGAGATCCCGGAGGGTGTCGGGGAGGATGTTAAGGGTACGGAGGATTTCACGTCGAAGATCAGTAGTACTGTTATCAGACAGCAGAGGGCGGCGCAGGCTACGGGGAGGAGCGAGGCTAAGATTTGAGTTGGTGTTGAAGGAGCGCGGACATACACACACGGAGATATGACTTGAATCGACACACACAGAGGGAAATGAAAGGAAGGACCTGGGCGAGTTGTTAGTCGTGGGACGGACAAGCCTACATTCGTGACGAGATGGAATGAACCTGTCCTAACAATATGGACAGGGAATCTGACGCTCCCCGAATATTGTAGCCGTATATGGTCTTTATGGACCGACCGGCGTATGATGAAGGTCATAAAAGTGAGGATTGACATTATTTCAAAGCATGAGAAACAAAAGAAGGCACGGGGGCATTTTGGAACGGTATTTCAGGAGTTCGTATCAGCGTGCATTTGAGCGAGCTTGTAGACTGCAACGAAAGTTAACCTTCACCAAAACGTATTAATGTTTCACCAAACCCAGCAACCAACCCCTTTTGGATAAGGCTCAACACTAAGAAACCAAGCAAAATAAAAGAAAGAAAAGCTAAAAGATATTATTAGGAATCTACGAACAAAGAAGAAAACATCAAAAAAAAGATGTTGACAAGAGTGGGATTCGAACCCACGCCCTTTCGGACCACGGAACTCTGAGAGGAGATTAAGGGTTAACCTTAACGTGGCGCCTTAGACCGCTCGGCCATCTTGCCTGACAGTTGTAAATCGTTTGTAATCTTTAGCTTATAATCCCCTTGTTTGTGAACGTGTGACGCCAACCCCTTTTTCATCCCCATCCCTCAGTCACTCAGACCTTTTGACCGTCCTCGAAATTTCGACCTGCTTGAAAAAGTCTTGATGACGAGCATTTGTATCATTGCTTCGTGGGATTCAATCAAGTGCAATTCTGCAGTCGTAGTGGCTGCTTTACACCAGCGCCGTCTTTCCGAGCTGATGCATTTCTACCTCATCATGGACACCACGGGGCCTGAGTTCGTCTTGTCCACAAAGAAAATAAGCATCAATAAACTCAGCATGGTCTTGCCAAGTCGAGTCCATTAAATCTCCTCAGTATGGGAGTTTAATGCAATGTCGTTGGGTTGGTTGGTTCTGTGATTCAACAAACTGGTGCTTGGACTGATGATATCGACGGCCCAACGTCGCATGCCATGGCACTTCTAGACACAACCCTTCTCTGATGAATATAAGCGGTCTATTGTTGCCCATCGTATACTACGTTCTGGAATTTCATCCGAAGTTTTAGGGAGACCAGCTGCAGACCGACTGTTTCGGAAGTTGGGATGACTTCCGTTGGGACACTCATTCATGGCGAAAACGGTTCAATTACCATTCACTCCTACTTAGACTCTAGAATTTCTTCCAGTTTTTCTCCAAAACAATAGCAACGATCTTATTGACGCACTGGCTGTCTATAAACTAGTCACACAATAGGCACGCGGTCCTTGTCGGTCAAAGCCGGGGGGGAAACCTCTCACGAATTTATCGTGACGCGGGCACTTCGACCACAAGCTCATCTTGATATATGCCCTCCGAGGCGGTCTCGAAATACAACGTCTCTCTGCATCGTGCACGCTTTGACACTTCCTTTATCCCATCTCTGTCGGGGAACATACGATATTCGGAGTGGGTCCTTCCCACAGGAATAAGAAAGGGGCCTCCCTCCTATTTCTCCTCTTTTTTTCTTTTCTCGTCTATCGCGTCCCTCCCACTCTGCCGTCACCTCGTTTTTGTTCACTTGCGACAAAGCAAAACTTCCTGTTCTTTGCTCAACCGCTCGCTCGAGAGTTCATTGAACCCACTCTCGCCATCACTCGCGCAAATCACGCAACTCCAAGCCCGTCTCCAACAACCCATCTTTCACCCAGCTCTCACTCTTGATCTCGACACCTTTGCGTGTCGCGACTGGTGATCTCACCAGCCTCTCAGCACACCGATCGTGAACTGTCTTCTCGATCAAACGATCAAGCGATCAATATTGAAACAGGAGTCAGCCAATCTCATTCAACGATGTCTTGCCAGTGCAAGGCCTGCCTGGACCAGCTCGCAAGCCCCCAGTGGCTGTGGTTTCACGAGCAGCATCACCACAACAATTACAAGATCCTCGCCTGCCCGCACTGCGACACCGTCTTGCCAACCAAGGCCAAGTACTTCCCTGCCGAGACGGAAAAGTCTCGTCAGCTACTTCTCAGCTGCCCCTCATGCAACCGTCAAGACCACTTGCACCTCTTCCTTCGTCGCCAAACCGCCTTTGCCTGCGGGTTTTGCTCGGACTGTTTCTATTCTTCTTCTTCTTCTTCTTCCTTCGCCACCAAGACGAAATCCGGCCCCAGCTCCAGCTCCAGCTCCAGTCGCGACTTGCACACCCGCCTCAAGCGGCGCTTCTTCGCCCACATCGCCAACGAACTTGCTCGCAACGACGAGCTCATCAGACAAGGCCAGCCGCCACGCGAATGGAGTCGCTCCAACGTCATCTTCGGCTTGCTCCAGCGTCCGGGAATTGCCAAGCACTGGAAGGCTTTGGTTGTGGGCAGTGACAGCAAGGAGGAGGGCACAGACGGTGGTGGTACTGGTGCCCGCAAGATTCCGGCTGGAATGGATGCCTTTTTCAGTTGGGACGACGCGGTTGTGCACAGCACCGATGACATGGGCGCAGTGCAGAAGTGGTTGCAGTTCTTTGATCCCGAGAAAGATGGTGATGAAAAGGCTGCAAAGCTGGCGGAGTTAGCATTTGCGCAGGCCGATAAGGTGTTTCAACCTCGGGCTTGGAGGGTTAAGGCAGAGAAGCATCGGACGGTTACGGATAAGACTGGCGGCATCGGAAAGGAGAGCGAGGAGCAGAAGCGCAAAGAGAAGAGCATCGTCAGACTGGATAAACCGCTTCCAGAGTTGCCTACGGGAACAACATCTTTTTCGGCATCGCTAATGCACCTGGCTGGATTGAGGAGCACAGATTATCGGCGGAACCAGGAGAGAAGTCCAGAAGACGAAGAAATGAAGGCCAGAAGCAGGATTAGGCGGGTTGTGAAGCAGATTGAGATGGCCCTGTCAGCTGCCTACTGTTGAGGGAAGAAAGGATTCTGTCCCGATATTGAGGCGTGCTTTGAAATGTGGAAAGGGTCCTGTATGTGCTTGGAAGGGTATGGTGATTGATGATTGAGGAGAATCTCGAATTGTTTGCAAGACATCCTCATATGTCCGGAAGGTGTCCAAGGGAAACGTAAAGGTGTTCTGGCGTAGACTCATTCAGCGGTGCGATGCATTGGTGTTTGACAATGATAGAATGTCGAAATAGGAACGTCTTGTTCAAAAATTTCGATACCTTGAAAGCAGCAAACACAGATATTACAAACAAGAACAAACCTTGTATACGACGCTGTTCTGAGCCAACTGATTGGCACGTTGACCATAAGCGACACAATGATGAACAGAAAAAAGTCGAGAGTACAGGGAAGACGAAGATGGTGACAAAAAAAGACCTCTGCAACGAAGAACGCATGAGCAAAAAGGACGATCCGGATGGGACTCGAACCCACAACCTCAGTCTTATCCTCCCGAATTAGGAGGACCACACGATACCATTTCGCCACCGGACCGTTGCTTGTTGAAGAACGACTCTCAGACTTCTCTTTATGAAGGCGAGATTGGAATCGGTTCAAAGCTGAGGCCACACCCATGCAAGAACTCGCTCAGACAACGCTGACATGTCCAGAGATCGGCATTGACAAAAAGAACACACACATACACAGAGTGGTAGAGTGGCGAAGTAGTTGAATAACATGGTCGATCGAACAATTATAGGAGCAAATGATAATGTAAAAAGAAAGAGTGGTTTGCTGAAAGCAAAGTGCTAAATTTTTCATGTTCCTTACGGCCAAGAGGCAGGAGGAAGGAGGAGGCAACAGAAATTGCAAAAATAACTGCGAACAACGTGTTATTCTTGTGAGAAAACAATGCGCCAGCCGCGAATCGAACGCGGGGCCCATCGATGGCAACGATGGATTTTACCACTAAACCACTGGCGCTTTGTGATTGTTGTTGGAATTGTTTTGTGGGAATTGGACTTATGATGGAGACCTGGACGTGGGAGAAAACCAAAAAAAGGTTTCGTCTGCACAGGAGCTCTGGAGCTCGAAGGTAGCGACGCTGGGATGGGGCCTGTCACAACCTAACAGCAACTGTGCGCAGGAGGGCCGGGGGCTGCTACGGCGGGCGGGCTGGCTACCCTCGGCAAAAGAAGTTGGGATGAATTCAAGTTCTGGGTGAGATCAGATGATCTGATAAGCATTATCAGATGGAGGTGCATGTCTCGGTTGCAATCATCCCCGACTTCCAGCGCATGCACGCCAACAAAGGCAGCGCACAACCGCGGAAAGTGGGAATTTTCGTTGGCCCGAAACCCGGTCCAGGTCCGCTGAATGGTGGGGAAAGAGGGAGCTGTTGGGCCGCCGGGGTTCTGCGGAAAAAGAATACGGGATGAGATGGAAACAAAAAGTTGACGAAAATGGCTCTCTCTATCCGATGTCGGGTGCGAGGGGTTTCCAGTGTAGTCATCAGTTTGTCATTTTTGGTTTCGTAAGTTGTTGGATCGGAGCGGCTCTTTAGAATACAGTGTCTGCCTCTTGCCATTGACGTAGTACCTGATAACTAACTATGATGGGTAGGTAGTTCCACCGTCCTTCTTCTCCGGTCGACTTCAAAGTTCGAAACTCATGGGGGGATCTGATAAGCACTCAGGGGAACTAAGGACATGCGCATGTGAAGCAGGAGCTCGACAACAGGAAGTGCATGGGCTAGCTGCCCCTAGAGGTAGGATTGTGGGTGGGTGGGGGCGCTACACTTCAATTGTTGCATATCTTCACCTTCATTCTTTTTTCCCGGCATCCCGTTCCTTCCTTCCTCTTGAGTACCTTGCGAGAGGAGAGCCAGAGATCCACCCACCCTCTTATCCTGGCCCCAGGATCCATGAAGGTGCTCAAAATGACCAAAGTGACAGAAGGCGCGAGCCCGGCATATCCATCCGACCTCCTTCCGCCCACCAGATTCATCCCGTCATAGTTGCCCTCTCTCCCACATCCGTCGTCTCACTTTCTTCCCGAGTTCCAGTCTGTGTAGCCATCCTCTTCCTCTTTCGATCGACACATCCTACAAACCCGACCCACGCTGCCTGACATTGAAGTCCCTTGAGTCCATCGCCAGAAGAGGCAGCTGCGAAGTCTTACACACAACCTACACACCCACACACCCACACACCGTCACACCCTCAAATTCAAAATGGGCTCTACTGCCGTTGACGACGCCACCATGACAAGGCCACCCTTCAAGGTCCTTGTTGTTGGTGGTTCTTACGGCGGTCTCTCCGCTGCCCTCAACTTGCAAGACATCTGCAGTGGTCGTGCTGCCCGTTGCGGTCCTGATGCCAGGAAGGCTGCCCTTGACGGCACTTCTGCTGCCCATGATGGCCCTCAGTTTGCAGTTGATATCACTGTCGTGGACGAGAGAGACGGCTTCTGTAAGATGCACCCGCTTGGGTCCGCCCTCAGCAACCTTCACAACGACTAACACACATGCTCTTTCCACAAGACCATCTCATTGGTAGCCCATTGGCCTTTGCCGATGAGTCCTACGCCGAAAAGTGCTGGGTCAAGTACGAGGACGTTCCCGCCCTGCAACAATCTCCCAACAACATCCGAATCCTCCGTGGCTCTGTCCAGTCCATCGATCAGGAGCGCAAGGTTGCCAAGGTTCTCGGCTCTGAGAGCGGTCCCGAGCCCACAGAACTCAAGTATGATTACCTCATTGCCGCCGCCGGTCTGAGGAGAGCCTTCCCTGTCGTGCCCCAGTCCCTGCTAAGGAAGCAGTTTCTCTTTGAGGCTGGTGACCACATCCAGGCTGCGACTGCCAACAGACATGGTGTCGCTGTTGTAGGTGGAGGTGAGTTTGCCCTACGGAACCATCAACCTTTTATCAGAATGACTCTTGCTGACTGATGAATAACAATAGGTGCCGTTGGTGTTGAGATGGCTGCTGAGCTCAAGCTCGTTTGTCCCGATCTGAAGGTCACTCTTATTCACTCCCGTGACAAGCTTCTCTCGGCCGAGCCTCTTCCTGATGAGGTCAAGGACCGCAGCTTGGAGCTCGTCCATGAGGCCGGTATCGAGGTGCTCATGTCCCATCGTGTCGACAGGACCGAAGAATTCGTGGATAACGGACACAAGGCCTACAAGGTCTACTTCACCAACGGCCATACTCTTGTGGCCGACTCCGTCATCATGGCCATTTCCAGGAGTATGCCATCGACCACCTTCCTTCCTAGTGAAGTCCTCAACGAGGAAGGCTATGTCATGATTCAGCCCAGGTACGTGTCCACTCCAGTTTTAACGCACCTCAAAAATCAAAACTAACGCGTTCGATGTTGCAGCCTCCACTTCCCCTCCGAAACCCCCAACTCGGATGACCATCTCGCCATCGGTGACCTTGTCAAGTGGTCCGGTATCAAGCGTTGCGGTGGTGCTATGCACATGGGCTACCTGGCCGCCAACAACATTCACATGCGCATGAAGCAGGCTGTTTCCGGCACCGAGCCTACATACCTTGAGCTTGACGAGATTCCTCCCATGATTGGTCTCGCCGTTGGCAAGAAGGCTGTTGCTTACTGGCCCACAAACGGCGTGACCTCGGGCGAGGATGTCAACAAGCTCTTCTTCGGTGATGACCTTGGCTTTGATATCTGCTGGAACCACCTGCGGCTGGGTGGTTATGATGTTATCAAGGCTTAAAAACATTTTAGAAGGCACTGGCGTTAAAACGGGTTGGATATTAGGGCGTTTGGGACGGCATTTTGGGGTATTAATGGGTAATTTGGAAACATATTGGGATTCTGGGATATACACTATTCAGCTGGGTTGGTTAGGAGCTGGAGGTCTTCATGAAGCGACGGGTTTCTTGGTCATGATGAAGTAAGACACTTTGAATGCAATCTTGAATAGAATTTCTTGGTTTGATTCATACTTTGTTTTTTAATAATGAAAACTTGATCTGACGGCACATGCCAGCACTTGTCTCATTTGTATATTCTATGTGGTGTCTGGTCGTCCAGCCCATCTTTCTTTGCATGTTTTAACCATATCCCATTCGAATGTAACTGCCCTTTTGTTTTATTTGTTGTTCGTCTTGTTCCTCAGAGCGGGAATCAATGTTGCCTGAGGCTCTTCCGTTCTTTTGTCCGACTACCTTTTTCCAAGTAACTGTTCCGGCCATTTTCCTCATTAGTCCATTCCATAGAGGTATCCAAGATCCAAGACCAAGCAAATGCACCAATTCTTTTTTAATTTTTTTACAATCACATCCAACCGCCCAAGCCATTCATTCATTCAACTCTCGACACCTGACACATCCCACTCAAAGCTTGGGAACAAGGCCAACATGAGTACCGCCAAGGAACTTTTGGTTCTCGTCAAGCGGGCACAGCTGGAAGAAGCGCTCGCGCGAGCAAGTGACAAAGGCAGAGCGCTTGTGGGGGAGATCGACAAACTTGTCGAGGCCGAAACCGTGCATCATGTCGTACATGAGCACGGAGCTGTTGGTGTACTTGGGCTCGCCGACGACACTCATGGTGCGCGGGTCGTCCAGGTACAGGTAGTGCATGAGGGACGACCACCAAGCAGAAACGCGGTGAGGGCCGCGGAAGCGCACGTCGCCCACCAGCGAGTGACGGCCGCGGTCGTAGTCGCCAGGGGTGTAGTAGGCTCCTAGGCGGTCCTCCTTTATTTGTTTAGAGTGTTAGTATTAGAGAGCTTGAGAAGGGGGAGAAAAAAAAAGAAGAAAAAAACGAACCTTGGCCCAGTAAACCTCAAAGTAAGCGAAAAAGACATCATCAAACGCCGCCAACACGGTGATCTGATGCGGGTCCTCGTGCGCCTTGCGCAGGTACTCGCGGTGCTGGTCCAGCGTCCCTTCCTCGTTCCACCCCTGCGACACGCGCGGGTCGTTCTGCCACGTGTGGAACAGCTCCAGGTGGGCGGGGTTGGTGTAGTCCAGCGCCACCATGGAAAAGTTCTCCTTCAGGTGCGGGATGTAGCGGCTGTAAATGACGGACCCGGGAGCGGGCTTGGCCCGGCGGCGCGGGTGCCAGCACAAAGCGCTGTTGGCCTCGTTGGTCATGACGTACTCGGCCGCCTGCAGGGGATAGACGGACTTGAGGGAGCCGTCCTCGCTGTCGGCCAGGGTCTCGGGGGCCCAGGCCGGGCGCGCGCCGAAGGGGGAGCCGGCGCCCTGCCAGAAGGCGCCGCGCAGGACGAGGAGCTCCTTGCCGGCATCGGAGCCGTGGAGCTTTTGCTGCTCCGGGGTGGCGGGGGAAGGGTGGTCGATGGCGAGGCCGACGGTCTTGAGCTGGCGGGCGAGCTTGTCGGCGCCGAAGCCGTAGGTGGCCAGGCGGAAGGCCTCCTCGGAGGGCCGGAGGGTGAAGATGACGTAGGCGATCAGCCAGAGCTGGCCGACGGTGGGAGCGGCGGCAGAGTCCTTCCACGAGACGGCCACGGAGGGGGAGCGGCGGGCGCGGCCCCAGGGCGTATTGATGGAGATGTGAGGCTTGTCCGAGGACTTGAGGTCTTGGGGCTCGGTGAAGTAGAGGGAGTCGTTGTGGAGGGGACGGGGCAGGGCGGCCTTGGTGTCTTGTTGCTTGAGCTGGTACGAGTTGGCGACGCCGGATTCGCCCTTTACGACGACGTAGGAGGTCTGGTAGGGGTGAGGAAGCTTGAGAACGGGCTCGGAGGTCGCGACATAGTCGGCGAGCCGGCGGACTGGTGATGATGCCATTGTGTGTCTAGTGTTTTGGGTGTGTGTGTGTGTATGAAAATTAAATGAATAATGTTTGTTTACTTTGGGGTATCGTCACGTTTGGAAAGAGAAAAATGGCAAACTGTAGTCTAGGAGCAAAACAGGTTGAAGGACCGAAAGACTAATGAAATGGCTATGGACGGAACTGAAGCCAAAGAAAACGATGATCGCAAAAGCTACTGGGTACCTTACATACTGCTAGTACTCTGGAGGAGTACGAAGACACGCGGGCAACCTCCTCTGCTACGTACTGCGTAAGCCCGAACCAGGGACCAGGGAACACAAAGGGTGGAGGTTGCGCCGGTGAGGTCATTTCAATAGTGGTATATACTCGGTTAGATGAGTTTCGGTTTGATCCCTCACGATGCTTGCTTGCCTGGTTTGTGGTGTCTTTTGGTGGGTGGTCAAGGGGACAAATTGACCAATGAAAAGTTCAGAAGGGAGGAGGGAAAAGTGGGTGTGACGGCTATACTAAATGTTAAATGGCGTGTTGACCTTCGGATCTGATAACTTTACTCGGACGCCAAAGAGTGGGTCCTGTCCGGGCGGATCTGATAAATTTTCCCTCACCTGCTGTCCCACTTTCCTTGCTTCACCCGAATTCGGAGCGTTTCGGGGGGCGGAGAGAGGTGGGCTTCCTCGGCATTCTTGAAGTTGAAACTTGAAACAGCCGTAGAGGCAGAAGAGACGAGGCTACCAAGGCGTTGTAGGGCCCAACTCATTGTTCTCTCTTGAGAACATAACTTTCTCAATGCGGGAATTGGCAGAGGGGAGAAGGTCAAAAGAAGGGGAGAGACGGGAGGAGGGGCAATGAAAGAAAACATGGGGGAGACCGACCACGGCGGCGAAGGGGGTGGTAGGGAAATTCTTATCAGATCCTTTTCTGTCGGACGATCTTTTGCGGCATTTTGTCAAACGAACGGGAAGGGGTTACTTACATACATATGTAGATATGCGATATATCAGTCCTGTATGCAATCCGCTACAGTACACTATCGAGGGGCCAACATAGTCCTGCAAGTGCATCCATCACATCCCCCCTTCGACTCACCGTTGCATTTCGAGTTATCAGATGGAACTAACGACCCAGCTCCTCCACCTTCCATGCCCCTCTCATGTCCACTTCCTCTTCCCCTGTCGATTCTTTCCACGACCCCAGTTTTATGAAAAATTCTTCGTCCCCAGTCCCACCTGCGACTCCATTCTCTCTTCAACACTGGATGCCACGATGCCATCCGCCATCAGCCGAGGGGACCGGGTTGCCACTGGGAACGAAACACGCCGTTGTCCTCTCCACCTCCAGCTTCATCTGTCCGGGATCCAGGACGGTGAACATGTGTGTCAATGTCACCCACGGCTTTCTCACCACTCTGTGACTCCAGCTTGAGATGGAGCACCAGGAAGGGAAGCTCGAGGTCATTGGAGGTTGGCCCTCCTCGCCTTCACAAGGCTGTACCAGGAAAGATCTTATCAGATTGATTAGATCAAGATCAAGGAGGCAGCTGTGAGCAGACAGCCACCAGACAGCACCGCAATCGGGCAATATCACCGAGTTTGTCGACGATCCGTCATGTCCGCCGTGTCCCAAAAGTGGGAACTGACCAGCTCCTCCCATCCCCACCATGGCCGGTGACTGACCACCACCAGCTGGAGTCTGGGAAAACGAAGACGAGCTCTGGGTCTACGAAGCTTTCCGGGCTGAGGTGTCCCGGTTTTTCTGCTGGTTGCATCCCATCATACCTAAACCTGCCTGCTCTGTTTTTGATGGTGTGCTGCAAATACCCTTGACCCCCATCCCGTCCCGCTCTGAACTCGTCAGTGGCCAGCCAGTTCGTCATTGTATGGTAGCATCGAGTGATTAAACAAGCCCATCAGATCCATTGCTTGTGTTATTTTGCCTTATTCTTGACCTTTCTTTTGCCTTTATTCCCTCCCGCTGGACTCTTACAAGACGGGCCCATAATACATCTCACATCACACAACATGTCTTCACCAGCATTGGTACCCACAGCCGTCGAGGAGGGAGCCGTTCTCCCTCAGACTCAGAGACCATCTCTCCTTCACGGCCCAACAGATCCTCCTCTTGTCGACCTCACGCTGGGAGAGTTGCTCAACCTCCAATGTCTTCACCACGGCACACAGGAAGCTCTCGTTATTCCATGGACTGGCGCAAGATGGACGTACAACGAGCTCAACCACCAGAGTCAGCTCATGGCACGCGCTTTGCTGAAATTGGGGATTCGTGTGGGTGATAGGGTGGGCATCATGGCTGGAAACTGCGAGCAGTACGCTTCCCTCTTCTTTGCTGCCACGAGGATAGGCGCCATCCTCGTTATTCTCAACAACACCTACACCCCTACCGAGGCTCAGTATGCTTTGGAGTTCTCAGGTATGCTATTTCGCCCATCAGCCATGTCCGGTACCGGTTCCAGTTATGCTCACACTTTCCAGACTGCAAGGTTCTCTTCACCACCAAGAACATCGGTCGCCTCGACCAAGGACCCCTGCTCGCTGAGCTCAAGATGAAGTCGAAGGCTCCCAAGGTGGTAATCCTCAGGGGAGATAGCAAAGGTTACCAGACCTATGATCAGTTGCTTTCCGAGGGGTTCAAGGTCAGCGTAGAACGTCTACATCATATGGAGAGGAAAGTCCTCCCTCACCTCGTCTGCAACCTCCAGTTCACCAGTGGTACGACTGGCCTGCCCAAAGCCGCCATGCTCACGCATCAGTAAGTCCACTTTTGGTATTCTTCAAACCGGTCCCTCCGGCTAACCTTGTTCCAGCAACATTGTCAACAACTCGCGCTTCATCGGTGACCGCATGAAGCTCGGCCCTGACGACGTTCTGTGCTGCCCTCCTCCTCTTTTCCACTGCTTCGGTCTCGTCCTTGGCCTCATGTCCGTCCTCACCCACGGTGGCAAGATCGTCTACCCGGCCGAAATTTTCGACGCCCCCGCTACCCTTAAAGCCATCATCGACGAGCGTTGCACCGCAGTCCACGGTGTCCCCGCCATGTTCGACAGCATCCTCGCCCTTCCCGAAGCCAAGAATCTCAAGGCTGCCGATTTGCGTCTAAGGACGGGTATTATCGCCGGTGCCCCCGTGCCACGCTACCTGATGGAACAGCTCGTTTCGAAGCTCGGCATGACCGAGTATACGTCAAGTTACGGACTGACTGAAGCGTCGCCAACCTGCTTCAACGCGCATACCGATGACCCGATCGACGTAAGGCTGACCACCGTCGGTACCCTGATGCCCCATGCCCACGCCAAGATCGTGGACAGAGATGGCCAGATCGTGCCTGTCGGCACCAAGGGAGAGCTTTGCATTGGTGGCTACCAGCTGCAAGCGGGATACTGGAACAACTCGCAGAAGACGAACGAGGTGATGATGAGGGATGAGTCCGGCATGTTGTGGCTGCACACCGGCGACGAGGCCGTCTTTAACGACCAGGGGTACTGCTCCATTACCGGACGGTTCAAGGATATCATCATCAGAGGTATGTTCCATCCACCATGTTTCCGTTACCCAGCACGTCTTCTTTGCTAACCTCAGCATTAACACCAGGTGGCGAAAACATCTACCCCCTCGAGATCGAGGAGCGTCTCGTAGCTCACCCGGCCGTCTCCATGGCCGTCGTCGTCGGCCTCAAGGACCAGCACTACGGTGAAGTCGTCGGTGCCTTCCTCGGGCTCGAAAACGGTCATCAGCCAATGAGCACGGAGGAGGTGCGCGACTGGTGCAGGCGGAAGCTGGGCAAGCACAAGGCCCCCACCCACGTCTTCTATCTCGGCTTGGATGGCGTGCCTAGCACGGTCCCATTGACGGGAAGTGGAAAGGTGCGCAAGTTTGAGATGGCGCAGTTGGGCAACAAGTTGCTGGAGGAGAGGCGCAAGACTTCCAAGCTTTGAATGCTCTGAAGGGAGGATGTGAAAAAATATCTGGTGGTTTCTCGGGTGTATGTATGCACGCGCCGGCGAGTATGACAGCGTGGGGGGAAATGGCATGTTGATATCACGTTTCTTTTGTACGGTAGATAAAAAGTATTAATGGGATGGGGAATGAAAGAAGTACTTTGATATCTGTATTCCGACTCGTGATGTCCAAATCGAGGAAAAAAGTACGAAACGCAAGATGACGGGAAAAAGAAGGAGACAAAATCAATCGTGGAAGGTGAAATGCATTACGGGTCGATATCACATATGGTCGATGCACAGGAAGGATGAATATGGAGAAGAAACAGTTTCTTCGTAGGTATTTAGTAGTGAAAAAGAAAAGGATTCGGAAGAGAAAGGATATTGCAAAAGCAGAAAAAAAAAAGACGGAAGAAAAAAGAATAAAAGAAAGAATCTTTGCGCCAGCCGCGAATCGAACGCGGGGCCCATCGATGGCAACGATGGATTTTACCACTAAACCACTGGCGCTACTTGATTAATTGATAACAAATCTTTCAAAAATATCTCCTATAGAGGGACAGTTTGCATACCCTAGGATCTGAGAGGACGCGACATTACCTACTCTGGGAAGCGCTCATTGGGTTCACGAGGACAGTCAGGGAGATGCCAGAGGAAGGAGCTATTGATTGATACCTATAAGAATGAACACAATGTGCATGTGTCGGTCGTGCCTACGTTACCTGAAAACTTAAACCACATTGATTACATGTGCTACTTCGCAGCTTCCTTCCATTACCACATCAAAAACCCAGGAAACTCAAACCTCTCCTCCCCTCTCTTCCTCTCCTTCCCCTCTTCACCAGTCACAGCACCATCCTTTCTTTTTGTTTCCTTCGTCGCCTGATTTCCCGTCGCAGCCCCAGCCCCAGTCCCCCCATTCACCAACCCACCCAGAAAACTAGTATGCAACGAGTACAAGTTTTCATCTAGCTTGATCGCCTCAGGCTGGGCCAGTATGTCTTCCAGGTCCTGGCCGACATCCACATACTTGCCTCGCAGGACGAGCTTGGCAATCCCGGTGGCCAGAGCGACGCAGGTCATGCCGTTGAGGTATGGAGAATCGTTATAGAGGGTGTCGAAGGAGTTGGTGAAAGCGGCTTGAGTGGCGGGGGGAAGGGTGGAGATGGAGGAGGGGGAGTATTTGGACAGAGTCATAGCAGACTTGATCCCGCCCGGATGTAGCGAGTACAAGTGTACGTCATCCAGCCCCTCGACGTCAACCTCCTTTTGCACGCAAGCAGTGAGGTTGATCAGTGCCGCCTTGCTGGCGCAGTAGCCGGTGCTGTACGGGATGGCGACGGTGCCGGCCCGCGAGGCAATGTTGAGGATGCAGCCGCTGCGTTGGGACTTGAAGTGCGGGAGGAGAAGACGCATGAGGTAGTAAGGGCCGTGGAGGTTGACGGCGAGCTCGTGGATGAAGGCTTCGGGCGGTTGAGTGTCGAACTGGCAAAAGAAGGAAAAAACAGAACAGGGTTAGTTAGTTGTTATGTCCGTTGAACTGCAAGCTGGTTGGGGCTTGCCGCCCTGAAAAGAAAAAAAAAAAAAAAAAAAAAAAAAAAAAAAAAAAAAAAAGGGAATAACGTACAAGACCTAGACTATTCGCACCAGCATTGTTGATTAAGATGTCTACCTTCCCATGAGTCTCATAAGTCTGAGACCGTAGGAGGGTTGCTCGTTAGCCCCAACATTTCACACGTTTTCTAGAATCGAATCGAACAAAGATCAGGAAAAATTGATACTCGCCTGTTTAATCAGATCCTCACACCCCTTGAGCTCAGCAACATTACACTTGACAAAGATTACACCACTAGCTCCCAAGTTGATACATCTTTCCTTGAGTGTCGTCGGCGGTGGGGTGTTGTTGTAAGTCAGAACGAGTTTGGCACCAGCGACGGCGAAAGACTCGGCGAGAGCTTGACCTATGGCCCCTGCAGAACCTTGTTTTTTGTACACGTATTAGCCCACAGCTTCCGAAATCTTATTTGGGACACCGAAGGAGAATCTCTTACCAGTGATAATTGCCACCTGATCCAGGAGAGCGCCTCTGAATTTGCTGGGGTGAATGAATGGGTAGACATCGTTGTGAGAGCGGGGGGCGAACTGGGGCTTGGTGGTGCTTGGGCAAGTTGAACCCGACATGGTTATTGATTGGAACTTTAATAAAACGTCTAGTTCTGTAGGAATTGAAAATTGCTTCGACTTGAAAATGTTCCAGTAATGGCTCCAAAATCAATCGATCACAGCACCAACACCAACACAAAGTTGGGTGTCTGGTATAAGATCTGACCCCGAGAACCCGGAGGCCGGCATTACGATGCGGGGAAACCCCCTAACACTGTACCAACGCACATTCAGCAGACACGGGATCTTCTGGCTATGACATGACATTACCCGCGACATGGCTATTTTGGGTGCTAACAAGTCGCAGGGCAAGATTGAGTTATAATTTCGTAATGTGCAGTGACCTACTAATCAAATCACAGCGCCAGTGGTTTAGTGGTAAAATCCATCGTTGCCATCGATGGGCCCCGCGTTCGATTCGCGGCTGGCGCAACTTCGTAATTTTTGCCAGTTTTTCTTTTTTTCCTCTTCGCACCCTAACTTGTTACCAAAACATTTTGGGCTTTTTCCACCTTTGATTGTCGTGGGCTTGTCAACGACACTTTTTTCGTGATCTCCGAACAACTTGAGCTAGTTGCAACATTTTCTGTATCTGGACACATGCTCCAAATAGATGTATATGTTTGTACAAAGGCAATATCTTGTATTCGTCTGACGACATTGAACTGAGCAGTGAACTGCGCTACTATCAACTCCATCGGGGAAAGTAATCCCAAAACCCTGATGCTATAAAGTCTTAAGCCACGCTCTTAGACATGCATGAAGCAATTAACCATACTCGCACAGAACACCTAATACGTCGCCGAGTGGAAGGACAGTAAACAAAGACAGTCAAGCTCAAGTATACAATTCGGTATCATTCATCGCTTCGTTTCATATGAGTGCACTTCAGCAACTCCAGCAAGTGGTATCTATCCTTATCCATATCCATATCCATCATGGTATCCCCTACAATAACACAACCATGCCATGCTATGCCTCCCTGCTGCTCCGTATAAAAAGCAAATGAAATGTAGGCTGATTTAAACCCAGCTCAGCCTACCCAAGCTACTTGGGCCATGTGAGGTTACACCCTCTTTCTCCTCTCCACTCTCATCTCTATTCCTGAATTACACGCTCCTTAACAACCAAGACTCTCGCAAACCCATGCTGTGAGACATAAAAACAAGTATCAACCCGCTTCGCTCGCTCGTTCCCGTCACGAAGCACTCCTCCCCTTCCTCTTGGGCGCTGGCGTCCCATTGACACTCATCCCCAGCCCCGCAGCAACTCTGCTCGCCCGCCCAGCAGCAGCAGTAACGACCGTCTTACTGGTCGCAGCAGGTGTCTTGGTGACTTTGTTGCTAATAGGGGTAGAGGTTGCGGTCGACGACGCCGGATTTAGCCTCGGCCTGCTAGGACCGCGATGGGGGGCAGGTGAAGGAGGCGGAGCGGCGGGGACCGTAGTCTTGGGCTTTGTGGTGGCTGTCACCTTGATAGGCGTCGGGACGAGTGACTTGCCGGAGCGGGTGGCGCGCTTCGGTGGGGCGGTTACTTTGGAGATTGAGGTGGTGGGTTTCGGTGCCGGTGTCGGTAGTCTTTTCGTTGTGGGGGTAGGAGCGGGAGCGGGAATGGACGAGGCGGCGGTAGCCCGTCTTGTTGTTGGGGTCGGTGGTGGAGGCGCGACCTTCTTGGGCTTGGGTATGGAGGGTTTGGAGGTAACCTCCGGAGCTGAATCGGTCCTGCTCTTAATCTGGCTCTTTGCTTTGAGCACCCTGGGGGTAGCAACCTTCTTGGAGCTTACTACTGGCTCACCAGCAAGCTCATCGATATCGTCGTCAAGAGCGGCGTCTGCCTTGAGGACATCGGCGAGGAGGGAGCTGGAAAGAGCCCGGGTTTTGGAGTTAGCGGGCGCCGATGCTGCATCATCCTGGAACCTAGCCAAAGTCTCTGCCCACCGAACCCCCTTGTTCTTCTTTTTCTTCCCAGTCTCTGTCGCTTTGTCGTTGTCAGCGGAACTAGAGCTGAAGACGTACTCCTTTCCTTGCTTCTTCATCTTTTCCATCTTCTTGAGCACCATCTGCGGGAACAAGGCACTGCCCTTGTTTTTCCGAGTGTTGTATCTCGTGACGGCAGCCACATCCTTCTGGTCGTTACGCGCTCTAACCGTATCCATCATCTCCATCCCTGGCATGCGCACTGGAATGGTGGATTTGGCGATCGAGTTGGCGGACGGTGCTGATTTGAGGTTGATAAGGGTCTTGCGTTGGCGCGAAGACCGGCGAGGAGCACCTTCCGAATCGTCACCCTCCTCAGCGGGAGGTTCGGAGTTCTCAACCATCGCCTTCCGACGCTTCACGGTCCGGGTGACAGGACTCTCTCCAGCAGTCTTGGGAAACTCCTCCTTGCTAGGTTCACTGCCCAGCTCGTCAAGCTTACGCTTTTTAGTTGGACTAGGACTGTTAGGGCTCTTCTCGCTAAGGGGCGTCCTCTTGGGAGGAGTTTCAGAGTCCTCAGCGGGAGAGCCAGATTCGTCCTTGGGTGAGCTTCTGTTTTCGAGTTCAGCTGCAGCGGCTGCTTTGGCACTCTTATCGGCGGCGACTTTGCTGATGAACTTCCGGATCATATCCGTCTCGGATTCTTCGTGCAGAGACCGCAACGACAGAGTGTCGTTTTCAACACGGACGGGCTGCTCGGCAATCAAAGACACGTCGTCCTCATCATCGCTCATCAAAGAGTCCTCCGCTCCAACTTGTTCCACGACCTCAATTTCGTCGCCGCTGTTTTCGTCGTCGGAATCGCCTGAAGACGAAGTCGAGCTTTCTGGGGAATTTTCCTGGGTATCACCGACGTCTTCTGCCTCTGTAGGCGCGGCCTCAATGGAATCACTCTCCTCTTCGGGAGTTGACTCACGGATCTGGGAGGTGCTGGAATCTTCAAGCGCATCTGCGCAAGCAGGTGATAGTTCGCCACTGGTAAATTGTTCGGTAGACATTGAACGGTCAACAGATTCATCTTGGTCCATGACCGATGACGTGTCGGCTGCCTCATCCTCTTTATCCTCAGTAGGCGGGACAGTGATTTCGTTGGCATCCTTGTTCGTTGGAACAAAGGAGTCGACAAAGGAGGCTGACGAATCAGTCTGTTCATTGTCTCCCACACCACCGCTCTGGGGCGACGAATGAGACTCAGCCATGACATCTTCCGTCGCAGCAACGTGGTTTTCGGACAATGTAATGTCATCCTCGCAGGTGATTTCGCCGTTGGGTGAGGATTGCTCTTCAGGGCCCAAAGCCGGTTCGGGACTTGGCAGCCCAGTACCCTTTTCCTGTCCATTGTTGCAGGGGCTGTTAGGCTCAATTGGGTGAGCAGCATCATCATTCTCACCCTTTATCGAGCTTTCACCTGTTGCTGGCTCCTCTTTGTGCTCTTCGGTCTTCACAAGGCCCACAGAGGAGTTGGACCGGATTGAGGATGCCGATGTAGGAGTGGCCGGCGTATCTTCATCAGCTTCTTCTGCAGTGCCGTCTTCTACGACAGGGGCAGGAGAAGCCGGTGAGAACCCCGGGGTGGCTGAACGGGAAGATTCGGGCTGAACAATGATGGTCTCTTGGACACCGACTAACGGTGAAGGGTTTGCCTGTTGGAGGGGAATTGAAGGGGCGAGTGCGTTCTCAGACGGCTGGTCGATATTGCCGTCGTCCCTGACGGGAGAGAACGAGACATTGATATTCGCGATTTCAGGCGTAACCTCGCGAGGAGATGTTGGAGCAGAAGCCTCCTCCTCAATAGTCCCGTCCTGAGTAGTGCTCTCATTGGAAGAGGTAACAACAGGCGCCGTGCTCGTAATAAGCGCTTCCGGTGTGGCCTGACAAACGGGCGCCGGGCTAGATGTCACGTTCTCAGTGACCTCTTCAGAAATTTTGTCGTCATGTTCGGCAACGGTAGTGGGCAAGGCGTCATCGTCGTGGTTCTCCGGGGTGGTTTGTCGAGCTGCTTCAATCTCTGAAGACATCTCTTCAGGCTTTTCTCTGGTGGCAACAAGGTCCTGCTGAGAGGTGGCGGGAGATGATGCTCCGATAGCAGATTTCTCCGCAGTTGGTGCTGGCGAGGCTGCCTCGGTGAGTAGTTCATGCGCCGCAGAATAGCGGCGATGAGAAGCAGCAGACAGCTGCGAGCCAAAACCCAACTTCTCAGGCGTTACTCGCCGGACAGGTGTCGGGCTAGAAGGCGCCTCACTGGGCAGCTCCTGTAGAGAGATGCTCTCCTGGTGAATGACAGCGGGAGATGATGCACCAACAGCAGGCGTTCCAAGAGTTACAAGACCAAGGGGCAATGGGCTTGCAGGCTTCATTGGCGATGATCTGGTGGGCAGGTTGTGAAGTTTGACAGGAGTAAATGCTTCCAGGACGGAATCTTCCTCAAGAATGGTAGACAGCCCTTCGGGATGCAAGGGTTCAAAGTCATTGTTGGCTTCCATTTCTGTGTTGGTTGATTCCTCAACAATGAGTGGTGCGGGTGACTCCTCTCCCTCGGGCTGTTGGTCAGGAGAGATAGGCTCAGGGGTAGGGTCCCTGGATACCTGTGCAGGGGGCAAGTTTGCATCGTTCTCGCTGTTTGTCACACCCTCGGCGTTATCGACAGCCGCTATTGAAGGAATCGGAGGCGCAAATCCAAGCGGCTCAACGGTTAGAGAGACATCGACAACAGCGTTTGGAGGCGACGACGCAACGGTGGATCCCTCAATAGGCATTTGCGCATATCGAGTTGGAGTAGGGGTTTGTGCCAACGGTTGGACATCTTTCCTCCGATGGCCGAAAATATCCAGGTTTGTTCCGACGTCAACCTCCAACGTCCGCGTAGGCGCAGGTGGCACCGGCTCTTGCTCAACGGTTTGTTCCTGGGAGTCTTCCGTGTTCTCTCGCACAGCAGCATCATCGGAGCCAATGCATGATGGGTCCACTGAATTCCGGCGGCTGGTGATGGTGGCATCCGCAACTGCTTGGACTGCCAAGCTAAAACTGTGGCGCCGTTCCGGGGCATCGCGCTCAAACTCTTTGAGAAGTCTGGTGATGAAGCTGGGGCGAGCGTCACTTCTCCTTGCCGATAGCAACGAAATGCGTCTCCTGTTCTCATGTTCTGGAACTGACGGTGTCTCTGGGATGGGCTGGTCGAAGAGTAAAGGCGATAGATGAAGAAGATGCGCAGGGGTAACCTCGCTGTCAGATTCGGACACGCTTGCTGGTCGGATGGGCGTAGATTTGAGTGGTGTGGACTTGACGGGCGTTTGTGTGGAGAGACTGAGCCTCGACGGTTTGAGGATCACTTTTGTAGGGGTGGCAGTGACCCTAAACTTTCGTAATGGCGACTCGGCGACCTTTCTCGGAGAAGATAACTTGGTGGGCGATCGCTTGACTGGCGACATGATTCGGGACGCTGGCGGTCTAATAGGCGAAAAGTCCATCTTGTTGGGCGATTCCTCGGATGGGATGAGTGACAGGCGGCTGCTAGCACGCCGTGTCGATCTCCTCATCAATTGCGTGCCCTGAATGTGATGTGCTGGCTCGACCGTCTCGGGTTCTGCTGGGACGTTGAGCTCGATGTATGGCTGCATTTCTGCCAGCATGCGTGTAGGGTTCGTCAGTCGCTGGAGGGGCCAGCGCGAATTGTGTCGCTTTCTTGGGACATAGCTGAGGCGGTCATCGGGATAGGTGGCGCGTCGGGCCAGGATCTTGGCAACGAGTCGAGGATCGGGTGCTTCCCTAGCCAAATAGCTCGCTGCTGCTGAAAGGTAGGCTCTTGCCTCGGCCAGGTCAGGGGTTCCGTTGTGGATGGCATAGTATCTCTCGTCGACGTTGTAGTTGGCAAAGGTTGGTACGTATCGCTCGGTGCGCGCGCGCTTTCGCTGTCCTCGGCCTCGACTGTCGAGCTCTACGAAGACGGGGTCGACGGGTGGAGGAATAACCAGGCCACCAACGCGCTTCCAGATTTGGCGCGGGCCGCAGCGGCGGAGAGCAATAACGGGGACGCGCTCCCATGCTTTGGGTGCGGCGACAGGCGGAGGTGCTAGGAAGTCGGATGCAAGAAATGGTCGCCTGCAACAAGACATATGCGCGGTAAGTCATCACCTCCATGCAAAAAGGGAAAAGAAGGAAAAAGTAATAGTCCATATGCAGCGGATGGATGGCAGTGGCAGACATACTCTCGGGAAAATGTGAAGATGGGAGTCTCGTGGAGAATGGCAGCGTTCAAGGCGCCGCCCGTAAAGTCCACCATTGTCGCAATTCGCGTCCCCGCCATGCGGCGACGTCTTTGTGTGTTATGTGTTGGTGTATAGTGTGTAGTGGTGTATTGTGTTTAGCTAGGTATGCAGGATAGCCGTAGTTGTCGCGTTGCTGGGACAGGAGGCGGCAGTGGCTGCTATGAGTCCCGATGTAAACAAAGGTTGCTTCGGGAAAAAAAAAAGAAAAAAAAGGGAAAAAAAGGGATTGCGAAAACAGCAAGCAAATACGCGCCGAAAGCTATGCTCTACCAACAATGCAATGGGTATCCGTTGAAAGTCGTCGCAGGTACTGAAATGGACCTGGAAAGAAAGGTGTCGCGTGTGTTTTGCGCAAGAAGTGGAAGCCCGGGGGGGGGGGGGGGGGTTTGGAAAGTACCTAGCAACAAATCGCGAAGGCACGGGAAGGTGAACGGTTGTGACTTGTGAGCGACACTCCCTCCAACCAAAAAGATAGGGTCGCTCAGAAACAGTGCAGCCATTGTTTACATTGCCCAGCCATTAGCCAATCATCTTGCACCAAATTTGAAAGCTACCGGTCTGCCAAGAAAGAAATGCTCCACCTGCCTTCTACCCCACGCGGCCTGACGCCTCTGCCGCCGCGGGAAAGCCAGAAACTGAGGTGCCTGCCTCAACTGCGTGCCTGCCTGTCACTGCAACCCAGCTTATCTCCACGTGATCCAGAAATCTTTCCCCCAAGCGGGGACCCTGCGCGCAACGAACGGAAAGCCGGCCGGCGCACACACGGCATCCGCAGTGAGTAGAAGCTCCTGACAGCAGGTACAGAACACGGAAGTGGAAATCCCCCGGTTATTCGAGCACCGTAACGGACCACTCCCCCTCCCCCGCCGCCCGACCGACCGGATTGTCCCGTGTCACCGTCCACACCTCCGATAACGTCTAAACAAACGTCGTCAAAATGGTCAACAAGCCCATCCGTCTGCCGCCGCTGAAGCAGCTGCGCGTTCGCCAGGCCAACAAGGCCGAGGAGAACCCTTGCATCGCTGTCATGTCTTCGGTTCTGGGTATGCATGCGTGCCTTCCTCTATCTGCCCGGCACTTCCGCTTGCTTCCAAAGGCTTCTCTTCTAGTCGACACGAACTAACCAAACCCTTTCTCGAAAACAGCTTGCTGGGCTTCCGCCGGTTACAACTCGGCCGGTTGCGCCACGGTCGAGAACGCCCTGCGCGCGTGCATGGACGCGCCCAAGCCTGCGCCCAAGCCTGGCAGCACTATCAACTACCACTTGTCTCGCTTTCACGAGAGGCTCACCCAGGGCAAGCGCAAGAAATAAGCGACTCGTTGTTCGACTTGTTGTTGGGACGAAACGAAGTCTGCGACGAGGCGAAGACGACGACAACAACCCCCGATGATGATGATGATGTGTTGGAGACTCCGACCGAAAACAATCATTCTCTTCTTTCTGACTACTACAACAACAACCTATACATGCGACATGAACACCATGTGCTAGGAAGAAAGGAGACCGGTCGACAATGCGTTGGGGAGAGATTGCAAGGGTTGTTAGTGGAAGAAGGAAACAATTGAACAGAGTTGGTTTCCAAACACCACGAGACAAGACCAGTCAAGTTCAAGCCTGCCCTGTATCCAAACTTATTCGATATCCTGTCCTTTTCTTTGGGAAAAGGGAGGAAAACGACAAGGACTGGTATGGGGTGTGCTATTCCGCCCTGGTGTGATACCCCCGATGGAAAAAGTAGGAGGTGGAAATGGGGAGGCACGAAGGGCAACAGCAAGGCAGCCCGGAAAGTTAACCGAGGTTGCTGCTGCTGCTGCTGTTGTACAATATTGTGGCAATATGGAAGGCATTTTTTGGGAGGAGTGAGGCTTACACGGCGTTTCAGTACACTTACTTGATTTCAGTGGGTTTATAACAATACAACAATACTACCACAGCACGGAAAGGGGGTATCGAAAATGACTCCCAAGATGGTTTCTTCTTTGCAAAATCATAAACTGTACCAAACTGATCCATGTATCTGTCTGAGATGGTAAGAGCATCATCACTATCATACCTCCGGCTAGAATATCCGAGTCTGGCAAGATGTACCAGAAGAGAGTTAACTTTAAAGGTGATACCTCAATGAAATGTTTCGACCCGGCATGACCGAGAGAAGGGCCGTTACCAAGGTCCCTTTATCAATGTGATGCATCCCTGAACGAAAATATTTCAGTGAGACTGATCCGCTGATCTGTTTGCGGACAGAGTGAACACTTTCGTGGAGACGTGGACAACTTTACAATTACTGTAACATCATGAGACATCATGAGGGTTATTGGCACAGACGTATGAGTAAAAGTATCTGCTCTAACTGCTATTCTCTCCACATTAACCGACGTTACCTATAAACCCAAGTTACTCTCTGCCCTGCTCTGCTCTAGACTCTATATATACGATTGGGATAACAAAAACAAACAAACAAACAAACAACAAAAATGCGCAATTGGGTATTCATATCTGACTACAAAGATCAACCAAAAAAGAAAAAAAGAAAAAAAGAAAAAAAGAAAAAAAGAGATAACAGCTTCACTGCCCGTCAACCCCTTCCTCCTGCTCTCCGTCCATCTGTGTATGCTCTTGATCCGCTCGCATCCTTCCTCCTCCCTCTTCTTGCCCATGGTAGATACCATGCGGATTACTGGACGACCCGCACCGCTTGCGTTCAACCAACCAACCCACTCACTCTTTCCACATCCGCCTTGACTTCCCCTGAAATTCTCCACGGACCAAAACGAGGATCGAGGCAGGGAGACCGTAGGGTAACGTTTTCCTCATCCCTTCTCGTCACATCTCGTCGCCATCCCATCACATCTAAACCCGTCCCGAAAATTCCTGAACTAACCAACACGACTCGACAAACTGATACCTCAAAGACTGACGACAAGGTATATAACAAACTGTCCCTTACTTAGCCAAAAAAATTTTGATAAGCAAACGATGATAGGAGATGCGGATATGAAAAGAGAGAGAGAAGGGAGGTAAACCCGTGATAACAATGACAAAGAAAATCCAAGAAAAAAGCCCGTGTCTATAACCGACACCAAAAAAATGACTCTTTGTGTGTGTGTCTGCTCTTCTTGTGAGGGAGAGATTAGAGGTGATGACTAAAAGGAAATGTGGTGTGTGTAGGTAGGTGTCTGTGAGGAGCCGTTCTTTCCAAGAAGCGTGCGATGATGGTGAATATGAGTCCATCTTTGTCTATGTGTTGTTAAACCCATAATGCCTGCCATGCCTTCGTTGCCGATTTTCCTCCTAGTTTGACAAGATGAAAAGTCGGTGTAGATACCCAAAAGGTGAGAAGAAAAACAGTCTTTGTCGAGTCGAGTTGCCGTAGGAATGATGGACAGTTGATAAGTGGGACAGAGTTTTTTTGAGGGACGTGTGTAGAGTGAATAGATCATGGTGTCCGAGTTTATTCCAAAAAAAGAAAAGGCCAAGGCAAGCGGAGGTGTTCGGAACTGCTGCGCTTTGTTTGTGAGCGAGCATTGCCAGCATTATGGGCTGCTCACTCCATCAGGTCCCCTTCGCAGTACAGGTCAATTTCCCCGGCGCTATCTGGGTTGCGTAGCCCCTCACGCCAATCCGAGATGGCGATTTGGATGTCATCGTCGCTCTCGATCATGACGAAGTCACCATCCTCATCTCGGTACCGCAACCTCAGGTTACCCGCACCGATGCTGCTGCTGGTAAACCGTGATAACTTATTGTCGATCCGGTCAATCAATTTCTCATAGGTAATGTCGTAGAGCACAACCAATGTGATGTAGTTACCGCTGTCGCAGTGAACCCTCACCTTCAGTTGCGTAGGGAGCATGCCTTCTTCGGTGGGTGAGAGTGGGTTCTGCCCGGACATTATCGGTGCGGTACCAAGAGATGGGGTGATGTTTCGCGTTCCATCAGCCGGGGCAAGGGGTGCCATGCCCGGTGGTGGCGGGCCAGACGGCGAAGGGAAGCCGGTGACACTGCCTGGTGTACCCTGGCGGATAGGCTGTGGAGGGAACTGGTTCAGCTGGCCTCCGTAATTTTTCCGTCCTCTACCAGGGGAACTTGTCTGGGTCCGTAGAGGGAGGTCGTTTGCTGGGCTGCCGGAAGTGCTCCTGGGAATGTTGGAATCGTGGCGGGCATGGGTTAGATGAGCGGGGATGCCTGGCACCGCAGGTACCCCTGTCTGGTTGTTGCGTGCCGCGGCCTGGCCGGCAATGTCCGGTGTACTATAACTCCGACTGCGTGCCTGCTGAAACTGGCTGTTATCTCCCCGCGGCATGACGGGCATCGAGGGTCCTCGTGGGTTCCTCCCGTTTGGCGTAGGCAACCCGAAGCCTGGAGATGAGCCGTCTCGCGATGGCGCCCTTGGCATGGCGGGGGCTGTGTAGCGGTTGCTATCATCCTGCCATCCTTGGGGAGTACCGACCTTGGGGAAGGGATAGCCGGCTCCAGCACCGGCAAAGATGCCGCTTGCTGTGCTTGTCCGACTCGAAGCGGGTGACTCGGCTACAGGAGAGAAGTAAGACTCGCCTGCTCGAACAGCGGGTGATGGCTGAAGGCCAACATTGAGAGGGGCGGGAGCTTGTGGAAGAGGGAATCGTGGAGGTGGCGCCCGAGCCATACCTGCTAGATTTTCACTGGTGGCGGCCCGCTGCCGTAAACTTGTGCTCGATGCGTTCCGTGGCATCGTACCTGACATGGCGACAGTCGGGGTGACGCCCCCGGGAGGTGGCGCATTGTAGATATCCTCGTCCTCCTCCTCCTCCTTATAGGGATTCTCCAGTCCGTTGCCTTGCGAAGCGAGCCAGGCGAAGTTTGGTGGAGCTTGGTCAGGAGCAACAGCGGCTTGAGCGTTTTGCTTTCGCTGTTCATCCAGACCTGTAGCCCATTTCTTCATCATCTCTTCGGTCTGGAACTTGATCATGAAATTCTCCACGCCCGGATCGCCCTTCCACCATATTTGTACGGTATACGAACCTGCACAGTCAGCACCTGTTGTATTCCGCCGAGAATTCCAACTGTGTCGCTTACCAGGCTTGGAAATGGCTACTACATCGGTGACATTGGTCATGAAGATGCGGCCCTTGAGTTGTAGTTTGGCGAACTTGTTCCGCACCTTTGGTACAGATGATCGCGTCTTGTCCTTCTTCTCCTTGGCTTTAGTGGTGGCGATTTCCTTGCAACAGAGCAAGATATTCTCAAAAAGATAGATCTCATACTGCTGAGAAAGGTTAGCGGTCCATTATCAGTGCAGCAAGGGGAAAGCCAAGCGCTAGGGGCGATACGTACGTCCTTCTCTTGTTCACTCTTGCCCGTTATAACAGTATAGACTCCGTGTAGGAGCAGACTTCCAAAATTGTCGACCTTATGGCTCTTCCAGTCGTCTACTCTGTGAATAAGGTCCTGCAAAGCCTCCTCGAGAATGTTCTTATCAACGGCTGAGTTGGCTTTCATCAACACTCGTTCAGCAGCAGCGATACCAGCGGATAAATCTTCCTTGGTGTGCTCGTCCTCGCTCTTCTTAAGCAAATCCTGTAAACCAAATTAGTATGCGCAGTGGCACCAGTACAATGACAAAGCATTCATACCTTGAGCAGAAGCGGGTACTTGACCAGTCTCTGCATAGGCTTTAGGAGGAAACCATCAAGGGTATTAAAATCACACGCGACCGGATGGCCAGCCTCTTGGATCTTGTCAAACACCTGCGTCGCAACCTGGGCTGCCTTTCTCTGGTTCGCGATGAAGGGTTGGTAAATGCCAAAGTTCTCTTCAGCCGTGACGAACAAGCTTCCCCATTCCTGCCTAGCCTGTGGCATCGAATTTGTTGTTTCTACCCTGATGAGGAACTTTCGTTGATGATCTAAGATGGAGTTGATATTGAGGAATATATCGTGGATGAATTCGCCAGGGATCACGCTCCGGTGTTCCAACGTCCTCTTTAGGTCGTGGAGGTTCTCGAGATCCTGTACGTATTTGCGCTCCGTGTCTACCAATTCGCGGACAATGTAATCCCGATGGGTCATCTTAGAACCCGGTTGCGTGATATCATCTTCGGGATATGGTAGGGTTTGGAGCAAAAGGCCCCGTTTTTCGGCAAGATCGAGCACATAGTTGATAACAGAAGTCACCTGGTTCCCAGCATCTGCTCGTCAGCAAATATGTCCCAACAAGTTAGGGGTGGTGTGAATTGAAGAATGGCAAGGGGGGAGGCCATAAGACTTGCTCACCTTGACGAAACCAGTGGTATCCTCCCCTGTAAGGTCGGCGACGATAAAGCATTCGGTAACGGGAGGGTCGAGGTCGCTCAAGCAGGCCTTGACGAATTCCATGATGGCGCGTTTGGACCGTCGCGCCTCCGTCTCGTTCGGCCTCTCGTCAACGTGTAGCGGTTTCTCGGGTTGAAGCGAATTGTAGATGGTGAGCAGGGGCAGTCCGGTGCGCAGGAGCTTCCAGAGGGCCTCGACGGGGCCATCATCCCCATTCTCCTGCTCGTGCTGAAGTTGTTCCAGATAGCCCTCGAAGCCCGGAACCTGGGCGAGGCGTTGTTTGAGCGACAGACATATTTGGTACAGCGATCGCGAGGCGTCGGCCCTCTGGTTGATGATGTTTGTGGTGGCAACGACCTGGCCGTTCACGGGGGTAACGGCGGTGGCGGACGAAGCAAGGGAGTTGAGCGAAGTCGTGGAATTGAAGGCTGTCGAGCCCGAAAGCTGGCTCGCCCGCGCGGCGTTGGACAGGCTCATGTTGTTCAATCTGGCGACGCCGTCGGTCGACGCTTGAAATACAGGGGCGGTGTTCGTTCGTAGAAGAGCAGCATGGGCCATAGTATACTTAGGTCTCCATTCGCAAAGGGTCGGTGGAGACTCGTGCTTGGTGCCGCGAGGCGCGGGGGGGAGCCGGGAGGGGGGTGGACCGATTGGGTGTTGTTGAGGCTCGAGGGGGTTGAACGTTTGATGTCGGCCGGGGGTTTGGCGTCCAGTTAAACGGGTTCGGGCGCCGGGCGCGGGCTGTTGAGCCTGCTGTGACTGCTGCTGCTGCTGCTGCTGCTGCTGCTGCTGCGTGTGTGAGACAGAGGGGACACTGATTGACAGTGATGGTCGACGACTGACGGGGTCGGGTTGGCGTGCAGCGAGATGCGTCCTGCTGCGTGTGCTGCGTGCTGCAAATGACTGCGCTGGGGGATTGATTTGCAACTTGCAAGACGGCGCTAATTCGAGAATAGCAGAAGCCTCAATCAACGTGAGTGGAGAGCGAAGATTAGGGAGGAGATGGCTAGAAGCCGGCTATCGCTTGTGCCTGGCTACCTAGCTATGCCCTGTACCGATGGAAATGTCCGACAAAGCGTGTAAGGTAGGTAGAGATGAATGGTTCACTTGTGGCGTTCGTAATAGAAACCGTGATCGGGTTGATTTCTGGTTGGCAGAAAGAGTCACAAGCCAAGTTGAATGTTGTCAAAGAACGAGTGGGAGAAGAATGTTCCGCAGATGGTCCTTGTTCAATGTACTGAGTGACAGGACTGATAGGAGGACTTGGAACTGGAGTGAGTGGGTTCACTTTGTACTGAATGACACAACCGTCGCGGGTCCTTATCGCTAGGTATTCGAGGGGGGTCTGCTTTGCGTCGTCTCCTTTGCGATGCGATATGTCGTCGCTATATTTCGATTGACGACCGAGTCCGTGGTGGTCGGTGTGTGGTCTGTGACGGATATTCGCGACAAGGCGCCCTCGTGTTGTTTCTCGCTGTTTCTCCTGACGGAGGGGAAGTTGTTGGTTTGTTCCTTCCGTGTCGCTTACGGAACATGTACTCGCCCCCGAGTCCGAGCCTCTCGAACGTTGAAAATTGTCAAGGAGAGTACTACGAGCAAATACCGGGATGGAGACGGCAGATGGGTTATATTCTTTTAGCAGCAGAAAATCTGATCACAAGCATTGACGGGTTTGATATCTGACTGAAGTCTAAGCGATTTGAATACGCCGTTACCTGGCCGTGCCAAAAAGAGGCTAGGCACTCGTGGCTACGTGACTGGGAGAAGGTTCTGGTTGGTCGTCAACAAGAGTACAAGACACGCCCAGTTGTCCAGTCAACGTGCAATTCAGCCCAGGGTAGGGGGTTTGCATTTTGGCCCTGTGGATTTCGGGCTCCAAGTCTCGCGTGTCTGGCGTGTTTGGCGTGTCTGGCGTGGTCGGCTGCCCTTTTCTCTGGATACCTCATAGGTCTATGTAGTAGGGAGCCAAGTAAGGGGCGGGCGGCAGGGCGGCGGCTGATGGTGTGAGAAGCTCTTTTTCTCTTGCCGAGATTTTTGGAGTCTTGGGTCTTTGCGTTGCTGCATCGCTGCATTGCATCACGGCGGCATGGATCCATAAAAAAACAAAAACAATCACCGGATCATCATGGCTCTTGACCAAAGCGCCAAATGGAATCAGGCTTTGCAAAGTTTGTTTATGCAAGGTTCGAGGGTCGTTTAAGAGACACACCTCATCTCATACCTATTCAATGCTTGATCATGATGCCCATGTTCGCCCGAATCTCCACCCAGATAAGAGTTGTATACATACCTATATACCTAGAGGTACGTATACCGACATCCGGCAATCCACCACTCATACCTACATGAGAAAATACGTGCGTACGGGTCGAAAGTGTAACGAGATCGGGTTTCGTGGGGCGCTCACGGATGCAAGGGCGGGAGTCAAATCTCGATCATGTGTGGATGATCCAGCCCGACTGCTAAAATGTGTGCGCATGAATTGTATCAATCTGCAAGGTGAATCCATCGGGCGATCTTGTGTCCATCCCGATGATGAACATGGTAGCAAAATGACGTGGAAGAGAAGAAAAAGAAAATATTGAATGTCCGTCTGTAGGGCATATCAATTCAGGCCCAATGAATGATAATCAGATCCTGTCATCCAACCATCGACGCCGGGTGTGTTGCCCTTAGCCGCTCCGAGTTCGGATGGAACACTCTTCTTGTGTCGGATGATGTCGTCTCAAACAAGATACTAGACGGGAGACAACAAAGCAGAGTGGGAAAAAAAGAAAGATAACCAAGGGTCGTCGTGAGGCTTCTCTCTCAGTGAGGCGACTCGCTCCACAGGGTCCAAATTCACCTTGCACAAGGTGCGAAGCACTACCGTAACATATCCGGCAGTAATTATGCAGTGATTCTGTTAGTGACGTTTGCATCCCATTTTCAGAGCCACCAGAGAAGCGATTTTCAAGCTTTCAGAGATGCACGCCAACCAAGGGACGCTAGGCTCCTTTTGGCTTTACTGCCCGGTGACGGTGGGGAACCCGGAAAGCTTGATGGTGTTTTAACTTTCGAACATTTACCGAATGCGAGCACGGAGATTAAAGACAGACAAGGAGTCCACATGGAACGTAGTGAACAAAAAGGAAGACGTGGAAGACTAAATCCCATGGTTTGTGATCCAGATCATCAAAAACCGCCATTTCCAATTCAGGTTGTTGCACCATCCTGGGCTGCAGCGCCTCTCCTCATCTGTTACTTCCATCTTTGATGTCAACAACCGTTCGTGCCTTCCTGAAGCGAGGCGCTAGCAAAGGGGGACGCTTGAATGCCCGCTCATCTCCGAGTACCGAATTGGCTCACACGAGGGAAGGGACGACAAGCTGCTCGAAATAATTATGATGTCGAAACGGAACTGAAACTTCTCTATTCCAAGGTTAAACAAACTCTGAGGTCTGGCTCTGGCGAAAGCAGAAATCTAAGGTAGTCTATGCCCAAAACCTTCTCAGTACCACGCATCTTCTTCTTTTGTCGCGAATCATCATTATCTTCCACCATCTCCTCCTCCTCACAACGGAAAGTAATCCAACTCCACCTTCCTCGCCGGCTTCGCAGCACTCGTCGTAGTCACATAGCCGTGACACCCAAGACCAGCACCACCATGACTCTCCCCTTGAACCTCCTCAATCCTCCTCTTAACCCCATTCCCGTGACCTCCCATGCTGTCCAGCAAATCACTCAAGCTGACGCTATGCGCTGCTGATCCACCGCTTATTAGACCCGCTCCTCCCTTCCCGCTGCCATCTTTGCCAGCAGCCGCACCCCCTTGATGTTCCTTTTCACCATCTTTATCAATGACGACAACACCACCATCATCATGCTCAGGATCATAATTCCGATCTTCAACATCCACCTCCTGACACAGAGACAGATCAAAGTTGATCCCCGCCGCCCCCACCAGCGCGTCGATGATAGCTGACTTGTTGAAGCGGGGGAAGAGGTCCGTGTGGTCGTGCTTGGTTAGACGGGCGTCTCGGTTGTAGGGTGCTGGGATTGGGGGCTGCTGCTGACGATGGTAGGGATGAAAAACTGGTTGGAACCTGGCTAGGTGGTGGTGGGCTGTTGTCGTCGTCGTCATCGTCGGGGTTGGGATCGGGGCGGTGGTATTGGTCATGGTTATGAGGGCGGCGGGGTTGATGGTTTTGTTGGTACTCGAGGTTGTGGCGATGGAGGGTAATGGCTCGGCAAGCCATTCTTCGATGATGTTGCTGTCTGAATCCTCGTCCTGAGCTGGAGCCGGAGCAGAGCCTGAGACCTTGGGATCCTGAGTGGTGTCAGGAGAGGCCTTGTCCCGATCATCCGTTGACGCTTCCAAACTCAGGCTCTCCTCCGCACTAGTCTTGTTGGCGCCAGGTTCTGAAGCAGCGGGTTGATTTGCGGTCTCTTCCGCGGTTTCACTGCCCTCCTTATGGCTAGTAGAGCAGACAGTTGGCGTGCTAGCAGCTCTGGATACAGAGTCCGTTTCAGCATCGTCTTTGTTCGACCCCTCGGCTCCTTGTTGCTCCCCGTTTGGCTCCTCCATCACCGTATCAAGCGCCGTGGATTCCAAAAAGTCAAAGTCGAAGAGCGCATTGTCGTCAGTGTACGCATCCGGCATCGGCGTGTTATTATCCTTAGCCTGCCCGCCTTGGCCAACCCCCTCACCAGAATCTCTAGGAGAAGTCAATGGTGGTGTGGGATACGGCGAGGTGAAACCGAAACCACCGAAATTGAAAAGGGAAGGAGTAAGACAGCCGCCAAAGTCAGATGCTCTTCTGCTCGGGCCGCTGAACCTCTGTCTCTTGGAAGGAGGTTGTTCGTTTTCGCCAAACAGATCATTTTCCGGTTGATGCCGACCAGAGAACTGCGAGTAGCCATGAGTGTCTCCTCCGCCACTGGGGATCGTGCCGCGGGTAGCCCAGTCTGGGCCACCAAAGTTGAGGCCGACCATGGGGGTGCTGTAGCTCTTCTGATGGGTGTATTGAAGGTGCGGAGCAGGCGCCGATGCTGTCACTTCTGCTGACGTCTTCGATTGAACGTGAGCACCGCTTACACTGGCGACAACCTCGTTGCGGATGTCTGTCAACATCGACTTAAGCAAGCGGTACATCCTCGCTGCCGGCTGGTAAATATAGCACATGTCGTAGATCGACGCCGACAAAACCTGCAGGTATCGCAGGTTGCTCTGCTGGTCAACCTCGGTGGTCCGGTTCGCGAGGGCTGCCATTAGAGCAATCGCCGACGTGCCCGCCTGCTGAATGGCGAAGATGGGCAGTCTCCTGCCGTCGAACCGGAGGCGGTGGTGCCAGAAAATACGGGCAACGCGGATGGCGTGCTGGGTACACATCCTGCGAGCAATGGCAACCCGATGGTGAAGGCTGATGCCCGGGAGCGACCCGCTAGACTGACCAAACGACATGGCAGGATTCGATAGTACGTCTTCATTGCCGTACATTGCCCAAGGCCTGTGAAGCAGAATCATGCAGGTGTGAAATTGTTGATGTAGCATGAAGAACCCAACTGGTGCTGCTTGAACGTTGGCGGGCTTCCAGGCCAGAAAGTCCGGTAAGCGGCGATACCACGCTTGCAGTTTCCTGTCCAGTGCAAACAATCGTTGGTAGGCCTCCTCTCCTGATTTGTTGTTTGCAAACAACGACTCGGCATATTCGTCTTGGTTCTGCAACTCCAGGATCTTGGCCGCTATGCTCATAAGCTCGAGAAGATGTTGGTGAAGGGAAATTTCCGGTGACTGGGATGTCACCATATCGAAAGGAACCGTCGATGATGCGGCTGTGCCCATTCTCGGCCTGAGCCCTAGTTCTATGCCGATGTCGCGATTCCGAATGCTTGGGGAACGACCGAGAAAGAGTGCCCAGTATCTATCGAACAACACACATGCCGTCATGACCCGCCGACGTAGCGGCTCCTCGGCCCTGAGGAGCTCGCTACCGCTTTCTGGCACGCTTACGTGCAGTCCAATGTCCATAGCCAGTCGGTTCGCCATACCAGAATACATCCAGCCAGTCGAGTCCCTGCCAGCGCCAAACTCAAGGTCTGCAAGAATGAGGAGCGCCTGGACACTCGGTATCCCACCTGGTCGCTCTAGTTCGCCATCCAGCATAGACTTGGACTCCCGGTGGAACGTGCTTTCCCAGTTTCCCAGTATCAACCTCTTCACATCCTCTCTGCTTCGCTCTGCAAACCGGTAGCCGGCAGCCAGCATCGTAATATGAAGGAAAACCGAGTAATGTCTCGGGTTCTGGCTCTTTCGACCTGACTCGAATATCTCGCGGTCCGCGACTTGAGCCGCCGGGTTGTAATGACCCCAGAAGCAGCTCATGAGGTGGTCATGGGTCGATGAGCCAAGGATTTTGATGACACGCGCTACACGGCTTGCGTGATCTATCACCGGTGGACTGGGCTGTGAAGTGTTTTGGGCGTGGACGTGGCCGCTCGCCGTAGAACCAAAGTACTGTAGCCTCCCTGACATGACAGAGAACCTGCTCTTCACAGCCAGGAACTGGCGCACGTCGCCATTCCACTGGGAGGCAAACTCTGGGAAAAGTGTGGAGTCGTCGCTTGGAGCTTCGGGTGTTTGCGTGTTGTTGTTGTTGTTGTTGTCGTCGTCGTCGGTACAAGGATCCGTCTGTGTTTCCTCCACGGTGATGAATTTCGGTGGGGAGGGGGTGTCTGCTGCCATGGAAGAGTTGGCCTGGTTCGGGCCAGGCGTCTCAAAGTCTTCGCGGAACCGGACATCGTGTTGTTCGTGTTCCTGCATCTCTCTGGCTTCTTGTCTCGTCTTTGGAGGATGGACGGCTGGAGGAGGGGCAACGCCCCTCTCTCTCAGCATCTCCTCGAGGAGAGTGATTCGGTTGGATAGGGATGACATGTATGCTTTGGATATAGGCCTTTTTGTCTTGAAGCGTCAGATATTATGGTTATGTCAAATTGCGGTGTGTACGATGTTGTTCGGTCCTGGTAATTACACACCTTCGCCTCTCGTCATCGTTTCGTATGATACAATCTGCTCCGGTCTTCTTACACTGTGTGCACCCAGACTCGCCGTCGGGCACTACACAACGTATCCGCCTTTCCCGACAGGAGGAGCAGGCAACTGAGGCCCGATGACGTACTTGTTGTTGTTGTTGTTGTTGTTGTTGTTGTTTGCTCGGGAAGGACCTTGGGGTATGTGATACAAAGTCAGGACTTGAGGATTCGCTAACTCCCGCGGAGGGAGATCTCTCGTTTCGATGCAGGGTGGACATGGGGGTAGTGTGTACGTCAAAATGTGGGAGGAGGAGGAGGAGGAGGAGGAGGAAAAGGAGCAAAATCCAAGACGAGTAGGAGTGAAGCAGGCTGGAAAACAAGACTGGGTCGGTGTGAGGTGTCTGGTTACCGCCGCGTACAGGTAGTATGATGAGTTGTCAAGAGGATGAAAAAAGCTGTGAATTCTCGTCTAATGGCTGGAGGACACGAAGACAACGGTTACTGGGAGCCCATGAAGATGGACAGCAGCGTCATTCCATGGTCCAGTTTAACAATGATCATCCCCTGGTCACGATTTGCTGCGCGCTCATGCCCGTTAGCAAGAGCCGTGACCGAGAGAGACTCAGTTGGGCCCCTTGGCTTCTCCGCATCTTCCAGGGCTCGCGCTGGATGTGGGCAAGAAATGTCCCCCTTGATCCACTCGGTCAACGATCTGACTGCACCAAAAAAGACCCACCTGGTTAGTTGATGGAGTTCTCGAAGCCATTGGATTTCCCCTTTAGGCACTAGCGCTGCCAATAGGTATCACAAAGGCTCCGCCCAGCTGGAGAAAATACGCCTCTTGGCGTCCTCTTGTCCAACTTTTTTGCGTGTCGAAACGCGGGGGAGAGTCCGGGGAGAGCGGAGGGGTCCACTACAAATCTCTTTTTTCTCTCTTTTAGTGTGGTTGGGGATGGCGATCTTGTTGGTTGGCTCCCAGTCGTGTGCCCCTTATTTCCTAAACCTTGCCTGCGAGAGTTCTCTAACTTTTATGGGTATGACATAGTGACTTTTCAGTGTCGAATTGGGGGAGGGGGGCTGTCAGCGTGGGACGTCCTTTCGACACAGATTTGAGTTCGGGATTCGGGATTATTTTCGAGGAAACGGCACCTATCAGCTTCTCCAACAATATCCATTGCCGGACAAAGAAAATATGCGGCTCGCTCGCTGTGCCGAGGAGCATCAGTTAACCCGGTGGAGCACATTGTAACTCTCAAACTGACCAACAATGGCACGCTAATTCCGAATACGTTAGGAGAGGCCGGGGTTGGTGTGACAATGTAACGCTGGCCGGGGTCCTGCCACACACCTGGGTGAGCCAACCAGAAGCCGTCGAAGAAAATGTTGAAGTCCCCAACCCGATCCTGGACCTCCAGTTTCCCCACGATACAGGAAGACATCGGGTCAAGCCAAGGCAAGGAGACCCATGAAGAATGGCATTCTTACGCTACCCTCTGCGGAGGCGGAGTTGGTCAGGACAATCTAACTTGAGCAGTCGAAGCCAAGCAGAGCCGGGCTGCAAACGGTAGCCATATCAAGTAGTGAAATCCGAGGGCTATGGAGCTGCTGAGCTGAGAGGCAACTGCAATGTTGCAATTCGTCAATGCCATTGCAACTGTGGTCCAAATACCTGATGTAAAGACTGATCACGGAGCAGTCTAGGCAACTGGCGACCTCAACCAGATTCTGTGATACAATACGAACCTTCAAAAGCTCTGTCATGGTACGTCTCAGATAATCGAGGGTAGTCTAGGAGCCGCAGGGATCGCCATGTGCCGTACCTGCAACTACGTTCTCGTGCAGCACCCACCAATTTCTCGGCGGTGCCGCTCGGCAAAGCCAAAGAACGAAGCTACCCCACCCGCTCTCATCCGAGGCCCGCTATATATGATAGCCGGCCTGCCAGCTGAGGTGCGATCGTGGTGTTTGTGGGGGAGCTAGGTAGGGGAGCGGAATTGGGGAAGAGAGGGCGTCGATGTTTTTGACGGCGACAGACTACCCCGCATGAACAAGGCCGACGCTCCCCTGCCTATCTCGGTCCCCAGTTGTGTGTCCGCGGCTGCAGCCATCCATGACTGGGCGCAAAGACAGACTGTGGAAAAAAAGGGTCCATGATCATGCTGAACGGTTGTGGGAATAATGTAGTAGTGTCTGGATAATACCAAAGAAACGGCACGCCTATCTACCACAGTGGTTCCAGCAAGGCCCGTGTGTCCTGCAGGGGCATGACCAGGATATAGCGTACGGTTGCAGACATTGAGTGCTAAGCCAAAGGTTAGTATCAAGCCGTTAAAGGGGTTAGTTGCTTTCGCCTCTGTCCGGTAAATCCCGTTATCAACGGCAATTTGAAGGCCAATCAAAGTCGGATTTATAATGGCAGAGAGAAATGGAATGGCAAAGGGGAGTTGATTGAACGCCAGCAATACTAGGGAAGGCCAACGTTACCAGCCAGAGACAACATGTATCAGAACTCGAATAGCTTTATGCTTTTGTGCTTGGGCTCTCCGAGTGAGGTGTCGAGTCGGTGAGGGCTGTTGTGTCTTTGGGTTCTAACGAAAGAGGCTTCTTGCCCTCAATGACTGGTTGCGCAATAATCAGTTAGTTGCTGTGGTTTGGAGGGGGGGCGAATTTCATTCGGGCATTGGGCCACTTACGCCTTTGCCAGAGCTCATACGAGCAGACGAGGATGATGGGTGTCCCGATCATGACGGTTGTCCATGTTCTCTGGTAGGCCTTGTATTCCGGGCTGTTGGGGTCCACCCGCTTGGGTTGCCCGGGTTGTGCGGGTTGGTCGTGTGTGGCCTTGGAGTTCCCGGGCTTCCCGGCCGGTTTCTTGCCCGTGGCGTAGCCGTGTCTGGAGCTTCTAGGTGGCGGTGTGTGCGTGTTTCGTAGCAGAAGGCGGCCGCGCTGGGCCATTGAAGAGGTTCTTCTCGGCGAAAAGAACATTGTTGGGGTCTTTGTCGGTCTCGATTGATGCAGGTGTTCGATGTTTCTGTCTAAAAAGCCGGGCAGTCAGCCAACCGAAAACCACCCACACACAACATATCTGCATCGTCTGGGAAGCGATTGGCCTCAGGACAAATCACAGCGAATAAATATGTACCTGAAAGAACAAGGGTCGAATCTCGAGAAAAGTCCGGGGTCGTTCAAGGAACCCTTGTGTCTGCCCCGGATTTCATGATTGAGGAAGTCGAGTCAGGGCCTTGCATTCAGTCCCGTGATGGGAGCGGTACGAATCCATCAGCCGACTGCGCAACCGAAGAATGGAGCCTGGCGCACGGCCCGTCCGTCTTCGGTGCAATCCAGCCCGAGTTTGACAGTTTGACCCTAACCCTGATTCAAAGGCTTGTCCCCACTGAAATGAAACCCTCCGAAACCACGCACGGGCAACATCCGTATCATCATGACTCAGCCGGACACATTATCGAGGCAAATATAAGCTCAATGATTCGAACCACAACCATATCCCCTTGTGGTGTAGTTGGCTATCACGTTCGGCTGTAATTGAATGATTGTATACCGAAAGGTCACCGGCTCGATTCCGGTCGAGGGGAAACTTCTTTTTACTTTTTTCCTTTGTTTGGCTTTTCTTCGTCTTTTCCTCGACTTATCATTGCCCTCTTTCCCTGTATTCTGGAGCGCTTTCGTGAACATGGAATGAACGCCTTGGTGAACAACCTGCACAAAGAAGACAATCGTTTTATTACGAGCCTTTGTCAATTTTTACTTGCCTCAGCTGTCTTGCAAAAACCATCATTGTTCTCGGTCAAACCACAATCCCAGACTCCAGGCATGGAATCCATAAAGCTCGATGCCGTCTCTCCGTTTGATGTCCCAAGCGCATGCTCTCTACAGCTACCTCAACATCATCAAACACGAGCCCTCTGCCTACCCTTTGTCCGAAATCTTCTATACTAACAAGATGCCCAGGGCTAGCTTTAACGGTCGCAGAGCAGCGGGCTCTAGCTACGTAAAGCAATATCACCGCCCCGAGACCAGAGAAGCGGAATACTCCCCCCAAAGTTCGTCTCCTCGCAAGGTTGTCAACATAGGCGACATTCTTGATGACCGCTACAGAGTCCTCCACAAGATCAAGCAATGCAGCAAATCCGTCTCCTATCTCTGCCGGGACTTGGCAGACAACAAGTGGCGCCGCGTCACCGTGGCCCGCTCGCATGAATTCATGACCGCTATGGACGAGTTTGAAAAAGGAGCCGAAGCGAGATGTCGACTCGGCGAGAAAGAAGCCGAGCGCCAGGGCTTCTGTATTGAAGTCTTCTCCTTGGCTGGGCCCAATGGCGTTTATATGAGTCCGACATGTTTCGTTGTTTATCACGCCTAGTGGCGGCTAACGGTACGTACGTACGTATTGGCGATGGTGTAAGATGCCCAATATACCATGTGTCAAGAGTTTGGTTCTCCTTTCGAGTTGATGAATACAAGCACTATGCTTACTTCCCATTGTACTAAATGGCTCTGTTTCTCAATCAATCTGAACCTGTATTTCCTTCGCTAGGTACTTTTTCTTCCATATTGAAAACCTAGCCGTCATCTTCCTTCCCGCGGACATCCAGTGATCGGTCCCAGTGTTCATGCCCCCGTCTAAGACTTTCCACAACCTCCATACCTCAACCCCTCCCCAGATCTAGGCACCACCACCTCCTCCATGTTTCCTTCCATCGCCTTAAACTGCAATCCCTTTAGCAATCCATAAACAACTTTAAGCGTGGGGGTCGCCACCCCAGCCCTCTGCGCCTCCCTCAGCGGTTCACCCACGAGATTCTCAAATTCGATAAACTGTCCCTTCTCCACATCCTGCAACATGCTCGGCTTAAAGAACTTGTCATACCCGTCCGCCGTGATCATCGTCTCGATCAACTCCTCCTCCAGCTCCACGCCGGCCGCCGCTTTCGCCGTCGCCCGAATCTCCTGCATCAATGGGCGGATCAGGTCGTCGATGATGTGCTCGCTGAAGCGCATGCGCGACGTGTCTATGCCTAGGATGGCGGCCACGCCGTTGTACGAGGCGTTGTAAAGCAGCTTGCGCCAGCGGGAGTAGGGGACGTTGGGCTCGTAGGTGCAGTCCACGTTGGGGCCGCAGGCGCGGTAGGCGTTGACGAGATCGTCGGCGGCATGGATGGCGATATCTTTCTGGTTTGGCGTTGCAGCGGGGTTTCTGAAAACGCCAATGTAGGTTCGATCGTGGTTATGGTGGTTGATGGTGCCCGGGGGCGACTCGATAGCGCCCATGAAGGTGATACCTGAGAGGACGGGGTTGGTGGGGAAGACGGAGAAGAAGGGGCGCTCAATGTTAAGGCCGTTCTGGATGAGGGCGATGGCGGTGTGGCCGGGCGTGATGGCAGGAGCGATGAGATCAGGAAGACTCGGCGGAATGTCGGGGATGTTCTTGGTGGTTACGATGACGTAGTCGTAAGGGGCTCTCCATGACTCCTCGTTCACGGATGGGATACTATCGAGAACTACATGATGGTAAGTCTGTGGAGGTTGGAGAGAGCTTGTCGAGTTCATTAACTCACTTGAAGTTGGTCGCCAGTCCTTGATTTTGCCGTGGTCGACTGATTGGATGGTAAAGCCATTGTCAAAAACAGCTTCAAAGTTGGATCGCAGCACGGCCGCTACCTCGGCTTTGCCTCCTTTTTCGAGGGCATAGGCAACCATGGTACCGATGGCCCCCGAGCCCACGAGGAGCACTTGAAGCTTCTTGTCAACAGAACCCATCTTGTGGTATGTGCTCCTCTCCTTGCTTGACTTGGGTCATATGAGTATAGGGTTGGTGTTTTCCTTCAACCACTTTTAGGATCTGAAAGCAGGAGTTTTGAGGTAGGAAGCGAGTCTAGTTGCCCTTAAGTACTCCCGAGGGGGAACTCGAAATAATATGACGAATAGCTCGTGCTCAATAGCCAGCAAGCTGCCGGTGGGTGCTCACGACTCACATGCATGCATCGATGCTCCAACAAGTGAAGGGAATTCAATCTGATGTTCGGTCACCGCCTCAGCGATATCGGTTGACGATAACGATTCACCAGGAAGGAGTGCTTTGCAAGTGTCCTGGCAAGATCGACTGTCCCACCAAGCCAGAGACCTGGAACATGATCCCATGATATTAGGCAGGCTCATCCGCTCAAACATCGGCCAAACGCTCGCCACAGACACCACTTGTCGTTGGGACCAGGGTGATTCACTCATTTCTTTCAGGCGCGCGGCGGATTGATACCGTGGGGGTCCATAGAGGCGGTTGAGTTTCCGAAATAAAAGGTTGAGGCTCAAAAAACGGGAGTTTGCAGAAATCGGTGGGGGTTGGCTGATAAGGATGGGTAGACCTAGAGGTAGTGAGACATTCCATCCAATCACACAGCCAGTTGCGGATGTTGGTTGTTGTCTTTATAGTTGTTTATATTGCCATGTACCCTTGTTTCTTTATTCCTTCTTCCATGTTTGCTATGCAATTTTTTTTTACCGCTACATCATATCCCGCCGGGCGCCGATCAACGTCGGAAGGTACGTACATGTATATATCTTTTTGTCTTTGATCTCCCACCCGGTAAGCAACAAAGGCATATTCGATGCGTCTGCGGAACCTAAACAACTGGCACTTCAATATGAGAAACGGGCACATAACATCTTGAGGCTCTTTGCCAACATACTTCGATGCACCGACCTCAGGTTTGTCTCATCAGGTGTGGTTCATGATGGAATCATCTATCTGTGGAGTGTCGAACAGTCCCGAAACTCAATAGAAAGACCAGGTTTATATGAAGAAAGATATGCTCTTTGGGATAATAATGAGATTGGCTGAGACAGTTATGCCTCTCGCCCTCCTGTACTGTCAGCACAAATGAGCCATGACAGTAATTCATGCTGTATTCTCAACCTGAAGTTGTAGCTTGGGCCTTGCGAATGCTGAGTAGGCGAAATGATGCTGGGTTGTCGATGAAGCAGATCAAGCAAAAAAGCAAGCCTTGTCCCTGTATCAACTCTGTCATCAGGCCTTGACTGTTTTCAACTGCGCACAGCAATCACAGAGCGAAAGGCCCTTTCCCGCCAACGCAAACCCAGAAAAACAAGGTCAATCTCCATATTGAAGCAAGCCGTCGAGTTCCCAGGCAGACCCAGGTTCAAAATGCCAATTCTTGCAGCAGGCTTCGTCCTTCAAGAACCTACCAATTACGGAGAGGATATGCAAAAAACCATTCAACACATTATTCCGCCCTCTGAAGCCGCCATATATGGCCAAGCTTGTTCTTGGTCAACATATAGAATGATTCACCACCGACGAGTAGGCCAAAAACACTATTCCCGTTCGCGGGCAACCAAAACAGAAGGATGTTAAAAAAAATGAAGGCGTTGAAACGCCGGGAATTGAGCCCGACGTGGGGGTCGAACCCACAACCTTGAGATTAAGAGTCTCACGCTCTACCGATTGAGCTAGCCGGGCAGCTGAATGAGCTGCCATGATTGGTTGGATATTTGGCCCAGGGCTTGAGCTTATATATAGCTGGCCCGTCAACGTGCTGCTGGACATTTCTCGCGCCATGCCAGTTGGTCTGCCACTCCCCTTCCATTCTGGATATCGACTAGACGATGGTATGAAGAAAAGAACACAGTGAATACTCAGTTCGGACCCTCTGATCGGATCAAAACAAAAACTCCACCTCCTCCCACTGCACATACTCATCAAACAGCGCCGTCCCTTCTAAACTCTTGATCAGATGCTCCCTCTCTCTTTCTCTCTCCCTTCCCATATCTCTCTCCCTCGTTCCAGCGCTAATACCAGCTCCAGTTCCCTCCCCCCCTCCCGCTCGTATGCGCCTCCCATACAGCCTAGCAAGGTGATAATGTGCACATCTACTCACCACTTTAGCAGCCTTGGTCGCCCAGGATGATGAAGACAACGAGTCGTTTTTTAGTAACACTTTAAGGGAGACGCTGGGGAATGGTACTTCGCTGCTGCCGCTGGTGCTTTTGGTTTGTGGGTTTGATTGAGGATGATGTGCATGGGGAGGAGAAGGTTGTAGTGAAGAGGTAATAATGCTACTACTAGCACTAGCAGACAACAAAGTCTCGGTCGCAGTGATAACTGATGAGAGGTAGGGCTCCGCTTGGGCGTCTTTACCGTGGGAGAGCAGCCAGATGGCGGATTCTAGATGGGATGTGGCGTTTTGGAGGAGCTTCTTGGATGTTTGTTGTTGTTGTTGTTGTTGTTGTTGTTGTTGTTGTTGTTGTTGTTGTTGTTGTTGTTGTTGTTGTTGTTGTTGTTGTTGTTGTTGTTGTTGT
>MU859198.1:0-97036 GCA_033297205.1 Pseudoneurospora amorphoporcata | reverse complement strand
GGAGGTTGAGAAGATCAACAAGGCTTTCGAGACCAAAGTAGTTTATTAGCTGAATTGAACTACTGTTCCAAGCCCAGATTACTGCCCTTGTCACATATGAGGTGGCTTCAATATTTCCGCTTAAGAAGTAGCCTGCGTTTGGCCATCAGTACTCCCAGGCAAACAGGGATGGGTACAACTCACATGGGCCCATGAGCCATATTTACAACCCAACTCCGGGTTTCGGTTACCAACAAGACTCCCATCGACCGCAACACCAACCACCACAGCAATGGCAAGGCGACGGTTATCCCCAGAACTATAACAGCCAAGCGATGGCTCCCAGCTACGCACATCAGTATAGCCGCCCGCCTCCCGGTTTGGACTATGGATCATCACATCAGAGCAGACTGTTCGTTTGTCTACATGAGGACAAAGCATTAACGTGCAATTGGTAGGAGGCAACCGCCGTCAGCTTCATGAACCAACATGGTCAGTTCATCCAACCTACCTCAACACACGCTGGAAAGAGCAGAGGCCTCAAACAGAGAACCAGGAAATTCACATTCCGCTATCTACAACAACAAATGCTTTTATCATAGCCAAAACTAAACAACCGCTCATCAGACACCTAGTGAGATCACTCGTCCCCCTCCACCTCCGTCATCTTCAACGCATCCCCAACATCGCTCACAAAATGCCCCTCACCCCCGACCAACTCTACAATTCTGCTCCTCTCCATCATCTTCCACACCTCACTCTCCTTGCTATCCCTTCCTCCGGGAACCCGACTAAAGAACACCCTTACGCCCCTTTCTCTATAACCCCTAACAATCTCCTCCAGTACTTGGGTCCCGCTCCCATCCATGCTCGTCACCCCATGGACATCAAAGATGATATTCTTGTTACTGTCTTCCTGCCTCAGTCTTGGCAGGGCCGGGTGGGCCTCGTTTGTTCCGTAGCGCTCCAGTCTTCTCAGCCTGGACTTGAGTTCGCCGGTGTTGGCGAACGTCAACGGCTCGGGGATCTTGACGATCAGACAGCCCTCGATGAATTCCAGACGGTCGTTGGGGGAGTCGGTGAAGAACTCGGCATTTTCGAACCGGTTGGTGCCTGGGATGCGCCCCAGGATCTGAATACGTGGACGCGTGGCGTTGCGGATGACTTGCAGCAGGGAGAGGCCGACGCCGATGGCCATGCCGAGAGTTAAGGAAAAGAAGATGGTGGAGAGGAGGATGATGGACATGAGCGCGAGCTCGGGCCAGGCGCGCAGGCGCAGGAAGAAGGTGATGTCGTGGGGGCATTCTTCGATTAACGACCAGGCTACGACGCTGATGAGGGATGAGAGGACGGGTTTCTGTCACATGTTAGTACTACAAGTGGGGAGAAGAGGGACCTTGGTAGATGGGCCTGGCGGAAAGAAGACTTACAGGAAGATAGTAGAGATACGGAAGGAGGAACAAGATGGTGAACAGAGTCAGGAGACTGAGGATGATGGAGCTCATAGGCGTCTTTCCACCAGTAGCCTTGTTGACCTTGCTTCTCCCGTACCCTCCAAAAGCCGGCAAGCTCATGAAGCATGCTCCCACGAAATTTGCCGCGCCCAGGGCCACCAATTCTCTGTTTGCGCTCAGCTGAACCCCAGCGAACGGCTCGCCGCCTGAGATACTCTTGGCAGCGACCGAACTCTCAAAAAAACCCAACAGGGCAATCAAGAATGACGTGCCCATCGAGTCCCTCATGAGCTGCATATTGCTGGGCTGGAACGGCCAGTAAAACTTAAACGTCTGATGGCTCGCCGCCTCCACCGTGCCCAACACCGCAACACCCTTCTTATCCCACTCGAACCAGTAAGCCAGAAATGCCGCCAACACCACCACCAAAAACCGATCCGGCACGTACGCCACGCCCGGGTACCTCGGTTGCACCCTCCTTTTGATCTCCCTGCAAACCATGATCACCAGGAAGCTCGTGCCGGCCACGATGGCAGTCAGCTTATGCACCTTATCCAAGTTCCCAAAGATGAACCCCAGCTTCTCAACCGAGCTCCCGTGCCCAACGCCGGGGTGCTTGGCGACAAGATGGTTCAGCCCAAGCTCCGGGATGAGCTGATCAACAGCAATGACGACACCGATGGCGGAAATGAACCCCCTCAGGAACGGCCTAGACAAGACACTATCCAAGAACCCCAGCCTCGCCACTCCAGCAGCAAAGACCATGGCGCCGGCCATTCCAGCGACGATTCCACAGACCCTGGCATGCAGCACGCGATCCTCGTCTCCGCCCCTTCCCAAGTCGACACTAGCTTTCACCACGGTGCCGACCAACAGACTACCAGCCGCTTCAGGGCCGACGATCATAGCCGGGCAGGACCCCAACAGGGCGTAGACCAGCGGGTTCCAGACGAAGGAATACAGCCCGTTGATAGCCGGGACGTGGGCGAGGTTATCGGCGAGACTAAGAGCCATGGGGACGTACATGCCTGCCACCGTCAGGGCGGCGACAAAGTCGCCTTTGAAGTAGGACCAGCTGTATTCCCGAGCCCAGACCAGGACGGGTAGGTAGTACGAGAGGTACATGCCCGGGGTGTCCTTGACACCGTGACGACGGGCAAGATGTCTCGATGTGTTGATCTTGTGGGTGGTGATGCGAGAGGAGAGGTGGCGTTTCCAGCTCCTTCGCTTCTTGGGCGGTTTTGCTGACGCGGGCCCTTGGCCGTTGGCTGGCGAGGCTGGCTCGGAGTCATAGGCGGAGAAATCGAGGTCGGTGTCGGGGGGCGTGTCGAAGGGGAAGCCGGGGAGCGAGTCGACGTCACTGGCGTTGGCGGGGCTCATGGTTCCCTTCCGGTCAGCTGCGGTAAAGGTGCCGTGGCCGTGGTCGCGGGAGAGAAGGCTGGTCCTCTCGTTCGGAGCACCCACAAAGCGGACGGTCCTCTCACGACTTGGACCAGCGCCGTTGGCTTGATCGCCACCGCGCTCAAAGTCCGAGGTCGAGCTGTACGATGACGAGACAGTGTGGCTCTGTCGGAGACCGCTGGGGTGGGCTGGGGCGTGGTCGTGGGCGGAACCCGCCGCTGGGGCCGGTACATTAGGCGGGTTCGAGTTCAACGGCCCGGCGTCGAAGTGCGAGGAGGAAGATGGGGAGGGCATGGTCGCGGCCCTTGACAAATCAGAGGTCGCGCGTGGCTTGTCGTCGTCGTGTTTAAGCTTGAGCAGCTTGTAGGACTCGGTCGCTATGGGGAATACATCGGTCAGTCGATCTGATGACTGTCGTGCTTCTTTCGGTCGTCTGGTGTCGTGTCTACCTAGGTAAGGTAGATATGTGGGCGATGGAGGTGTCGGTGAAGGTTCGGTCGTCAATAAATATACAAACCCAGCCCAACGAAGTGAGTGATCCCAACAAGGTTAGCCCGGAGACAGCGGAACAAGCCTTTTTGCCTCTGATGGCTTTACCTAAAAGTTACAAATTGGTTGTTTGGGGATGGCTTGGCTACTTGGCCCGCCGTCTGCTACGGTGCGATGCGGTTGGCCATTGGTGCGGGGGAACGTCACAGGGCCCTCCTCCAAGACACTGAAACCCCCTGTAACTTGGAAGATCTTTAGGGGTCTGAACCACCTGACCTCCTACAAGTAGGTACAACCCAGTTTCACCGTTTCAAAGCGTGTTGAGAAATTAGAGTCGGTGATGTGTCTCTCTCAGCTTTATATACAAGTACACTATCTCCAAACGTCGTACAGATCTGTATGGGCGGCACGGCTGAAGTGGTGCACTGACAGTGACTGACATTGGATCTGGATCTGGGGCAATTGTCAGGGGGCCCGGGAGTCGTCAATCGAGATCGGCCCTACAAGGCTGCGGTGTTCGGGCCCGCCATCCGGTTCTCACGTACAAACTGGCAACATTGTCTCATATAGCTTTCCATGTCATTGGATACCGGACTCCTTAATGGATTTATGTTGTTCCATACTTCTACTCAATGCATCATTAGGTATACCTTGAATCTCTACCTCTACCTATAGCAAGGTTCACGCTCAGAAATCCAGATAGTGCGTTAGTGCTTTTCGCGGGCGGACCTCATACAAAATTCCGCACGCACTACCGAAATCATGACGCACGGCCCGAAACTGCACTTTTTTCCCGCAAAAGACTTGTTAGTACTAACCGAGTTTCCTGCATTTCATGTTAGTGCTTCCATTTGCACCTCCATTTGTATAAGGACTTTCCTCTTTCAAGTCAATTTCCTTTTTTTCAGTAGTAGATATCTTTTTTACCAGGGTATCTTTTAGCCACGGCACAAACTAGGATCCAGCCTTTCATTGCCCGCGGAAGGGTGGGCAACTTGCCTGCCCCACGAACACTACCTACTTACCTAGTTCCGGTCCAACTATAAAAGCCTCCGAACGTGAAGCCTCACAGACTCGTCAACTATCAAGTATTAGCGTGGTCCTGTCCTGTTCAACCTGTACTCTGTAGCCCCTTCGGATCCGAACAACATTTATAAACAGAAAAAGCCTACAATCCATCTGCCTCCCCGTATCCATCCCACAATCATTGCACGCCCTTTCAAGCAGGCTCTCAGGTTGCTCAGCATCCAGTGTCCGCCCACCAAGTGCCTGAACAGTAGACGGGGCAAAGATGGGAATGCCGCCTTATACCAATACCATGGAGACGAGTTCATCGTGTTCAACCCTGCATTCCAGACTTTCCGTCGGATACCATATATGAACATCATGGGACCACACTACCTCCCAACAATGACCTGTGGCTGGCTGGCAGCTCGCAGCATCGGACGCACTCAGCATTGGACGAATCCAGATAAGGAACCGAGGAAACTGGGCCGGAAAGAAAAAAAATTGGTAGCCAAGAAAGTTGACTACTAATCTATCATCGCTAAAAGTTGCCTCAAAACACCAAGAGCCATATCCATATGCTTGATACAGAATTGGTGTGGTCTCGACAACTGAACCGCGCTATATGCTCTGCTAATCTGCTATGCAATATCATGCAGTGTGGCTTGCTTGCTAGATCAACCAAACCTACGAATAAGCAAGCTAAGCAATCAGCGCCCTTCTTTTCCCAAAAAAGCGCAAAGCAAGTACCTGTTGAAAGAAGACTGGGGACACAAGCCATGTAGGTCCCAGGTTGAAAAACATCACACCCTCCCTCATCCAAAGTGCAGCTAAAACCACAAAGAGCCCAACTTGCCCTTTTTTCTTTTAACCACAATGTTATTACACGCCTCGACGTCGCCTTAATGGCCGGCAGTCAAGGACTTTTCCACGGCGTTAACAATCTGGAAGGAGGTTAGTCAATGATGGGTCCCCCAACCAGCACAGAGTAAAAACTCACCGAAGGATCGATAGCGTCGTGGTTAACGAGATACTTGGCGATGAACAGCAACAGCTTCTTATGGTCGTCGATGGTCAAACGAGTCGCCACAATCTCCAACACCTCGTCGAAATCCACCTTGTACTGCGCAATAAAGGTATGGTAGTAGATATAGGCGAAGAAGCCCATGATGAACTGGCAGTCCATGCGATCGGTGATACCTCCATGGCCCGGAATCGAGTGGCCAAAGTCCTTGATCTTGAAGGTGCGCTTGAGACCCGAAGCAAAGAAGCCGCCGAACGGCGCAATGAGCGAGGCGAACGTGGCCCAGAAAAAGGTGTGGATCTGCATCGGCGCCATGGTGATGCTAAAGTGCGTGTTGGGCGGGAAGAACAGCAGCTCGGGCGTGGTCCAGGTCTGCGGGATGAAGACCGGGTTGGGCTCGCAGTCTAGGCCAGTGAAGAAGTTGGCGCCAAGGTCGGTGGCGGGGCAGATGAAGAAGCGGGAGCGCATGAGGATATGGGTGAGTAAAATGCCAAAGAGGACGGTCATGACCCAGGCGCCGAGGAAACCCTCCACCGTCTTCTTGGGAGACAGCTTGATCAGCTGGGTGCGGCCAAAGGTGATGCCGCAGATGTAGGCAAAGATGTCGTTGGTGATGACGAGGGCCGCGGGGAGGAAGAACCAGATCAGGCCGTCGAAGACGTTGTTCATAATAAAGTGCGACTGGCCGACAATCAGGAACAGGGCCATGTGCGCCCAGACGAACTGGGTGAACTGGAACTTGAGGTGGCCGCCCTTGAGGGTGCTGACAAAGAAGACGAAGCCTGGCGCGAGTTCGTTGGTTAGCTTGGGCCGTTGCCTTGGGAGGAAGAAAAAGGAGCTGCACATACCAACGACGTAAAGGGTAAAGCAGATGAAGCGATGATGGGTAGCCAGCGGAAGGAGGACCCTATCCACCATGACAATGTGCTTGAAGTAGTAGATGACGCTTTCGCCGTGGAGAAAGTACATGGCTATCGCCAACCAGTACCAGTTCAAGCTCTTGGTGGACTGGATGTCCCGGGCACGACTAGCTCCGCTAGAGATGGCAATGACTTCCTTGAAGGACATGATCTGGACGGCGGTGATGATGACGACGATGTAGATGTGGCCCATGAAGAGGGCGGCGAAGAAGACGGCAATCATGATCAAGGTCCATAGGGTGCGCTCGAGGAAGTTGGCCTTTTTCTTTTCGTAGTCGGAGAGCTGCTGCTGCTGGTGCTGCTGGTTGTTGCCGGCGCCGTTGGGGTTCTGGGGGAGGAGGAGGAGGACAAGATGTTAGCGGCGACTGCTGCACGAGTGGAGGTACGGCATCAATCCATGGCAGAGATGGACATGATGGCAGCGCATAACATCCACATAACATGGCATAGCATACCTCTTGGATATCCGCAAGGGCCCTCGCCTTGGAGCCATCTTCGCTGGCCTCGCTCATGCTACTGCGACGGCCAATGTGGGGGAATTTGACCCCGCGACGAGACCGGCCTGTCATGGCGGTCGTTTGTATGGCTATGCGATCGGGGGAGTGGTAGTTGTCGCGATGCGTCTTGTGCTGGTCGTGGTGGTGGCAGACGGGGAGGACAGATGGTGTTTCGGGGACGAACGGTTGTTTCAGCAGCAAAGACGGAAGACGTCGAATGGAGTCCGCGGATGGAGCAGTGGATGGATCGGATCTCTTTGTGGATGTCGGCGGGTTCACGTCTTCAGAGTCCACCTTGGCGTTGATATCGGGGGGATCTGTTTGTAGATGGTGATGATGCCTTGTTGCAGATGTTAGTGGAGGTAGGTATGTGTCCCGTCTTCCCTGATGGCCGGTTCCAACTTTTTTTTGGTCCCAAATTTACTGGAGCCAGCCGATTACGATTGTTGGGACGGGACGACGGGACCGGGAACCACCACTGAGAAAGCGCGGAGGAGCCACGGTTCAAGCATCGAGCACTAACACCCGCTAGCAGAGAGAGCTACGGTAGCAGCGGTGCCGCCGCCGGGAGGGGACGTGCTACGTCAATGTGGCTGGGCTTGGCTGATTTGTGCATAATAATTGGTCAGACTAAAGGCGAGGCAGTGGCTGGTGCTTGAGCCTTGTCAGCGTCAGACTGGACTCAGTTCAAGTCGCCGTCTTTACACGATCAAGATGACCAGTCAGGTGATTCATCAAGTGGTGACATTGACTTTTTCATATTGGATACGAATATCAACTTTGTTGAGCTTTTTCACATCATTCTAGAAGCTCCTTGCCTCCTTGCCCGTCCACTTCAAGGGAAATTCTTCACGCTAAAGGCCCTCTGTGGCTTGACATTCCACCCAAAATCACATGCGATGGAAGGAGCATGACACTTCAGTTCTGCAGACAGCCATCATCCAATCATTCAACTCATCGGACTCCGCTACCCCACAAGGCCAGGATGGTGAAAGGGTACAGTACGTAGGTAGGTAGTACCTGTCAAAGGCCAGCGAAACCGCGATATCCTGGGACAATCAGACTTCCATTCGACCATTTTTCTCCATCTTTTTAATGGATCCCTGGCACTGCAACTTTTTTTCTCTTGTCCATTTCTGTTGGGGATTTTGTGTATCAAGATGGCTTTGATATCCATGATAGCTACCCCTAACCCTGGATTCATCCCCTTTCACAACGCGTGCTGCCCCTGCCGGCCGTTGCCTGCCGGTTGCCATGGCACCATTCCCAAACAGACCAGATGACAACATTCTACTAGTAGTTCGCAACATTGTCAACAGGCTGAACGGCCATGACCACCAGGCGCACGATCGCCCACCATGATGGACCTCGACAATTATTCCGACGAAGACCTCGATGATATTCTTGACGGCGACACCATCGATCAACTCGAAACCCACGCCATCCTATTCACCCAGAAACAGGCGCAGTCGACCCAACATGAAGCTCAACGGCCACCACCACAGTCGGCATTCCAACTACCTACAGGCACCGCCGAGCAACCGCATTACATATCCGACGACGACGACGACGACGACGGCCAAGTCATAGATCAAGCCGCTCAGCCCTTTCGCGCCGTGCCCAGCATCGCCGGTCAACAAAGGTTGAACCATCAACAACAACAACAACAACAACAACAGGCCAACCAGCAGCGATATGGTCAGCAGCCGGCTTTCCGACCACCAAACCGCCAGTTCGCCCCGTCGCAAGATGCACGAGGGCCGCTAGGAGCTGGCGGTGGGCGCCCTCTTCCCCCGTCCCAATTCGTCCGTCCACAACAACCTCCACAGCCGCGACCGGCTCAAATCACCCGGCCCTATGTCGGCCAGCAGCCTCCGACCACCCAAGGCCTCCGTGGCGCCGGTCTGGACGCAGAAAAGGAAAAGGAAGAGCAAATCCGCGCCCTCGAAGCCGAGCTCTCCAACCTGCGCACCCAACTGACCACCGCCAAGGGCGAAGCCAACCTCATACGCTCCAAATATGACCGCGACATACCGCAGCTTAGGCAGCAGATGGCCGAAGAGAAGGCAAGGATGGAGAGGAAGCTCCAGGAGGCCCAGAAGGCGCAGCAGGCCGTTAGGAACGAGCTGCAGTTCGCCAACGCAGACCTACAAGAGCGGGGGAGACCAAAGACCAGGAAGGCGGGCACGGATGGAGGAGCAATGACGCCTGGTGGCAGGAACAAGACAAAGTTCATGCACATGCTGGATGGGTTCAGCGAGGTGGAAGTGCTGGGGATGAAAAGTCCTAGTAGGGATAGGGCGGGGAGGAGGGATCACAAGCATGGCGGCACACCAACAAAGGGCAAGAGGAAGAGACCTGCGGTGGATAGTCCGTCTCTTGCATTGGAGATGGAGACCGATGATGAGTCTTTCGATATCGCCGCTGGCTCGTTTGCTTCGAGGTCTGGCAGTACAAGATCATCCGGTGGGCTGAGTTTGCCTTATGATGTGAGCCCCAACAATTTCCCACTCCCCGATCTGTTCAGGCGACCACTAACAACATTTCTTTGCAACAGTTCCTCAAACTGGTCCTCGACCATTCCCCCCTCCCGTCCCTTCCTCTGACCTTCGAAGCCTTTGCGCGATTTTGTTTTCCATCAAAACCATCCGCTTCCTTCGCCTCCATCATCTTCCGACGTCTTCCCCAACTGGGCGTCTCCAGCCTCGTCAACAGCTCCGACAATGACCCCTTCCGTCTCCTCGTCGACTTCTCCGAACTCCTTCTCGACATGTGGCAACAATGCCTATCCGAGCGCTATCATTCGCCCATCTACTACCTCGCCGCTCTGTTGCATTTTATCCTGCAGCTGAACGCTGTGGACGTTGCGCCACGCATCACGAGCAGTTTGGTGCCGGTAGTAGTGACCACATGCCAGCTGGTGGCGCTGCCGCGGCTGAGTTTGAAAATGGTAAACGAGGGAGGCGGGACAGTGCAGGACTTGGAGCGACATGCCAACCCGGCCATGAGGAAGTTGGCAGCTGATATTGACGTTACACAGTGTCTCAAGTTGCTGTATCTCTGCGCGGTGGGGTGTTTGAAGCCACCGAGAGTTGATCAACATAACATGTCATCGCCTCAAGCGCAGTTCTGGAAGACCATGGACTTAGAGTTCGTTGTACTGATGCTGAGTGCCAAGCAGCCCGAGCAGGATTGGAGGGGGATGTTGAGTCTTTTGAGGACGAGTGTGATGCCCGGGAGTGTAGGACCGTTGCCAAAGTCTTCTGACTCCAATGCCGAAAACAACACGGCGTTGACGATTCGAAGTCGATCACCACCATCGCCCCAACCTCGCGGCAGCGGTAGTAGTCGGGGCGGTAATCGCGCCGGCCAAATGCTTCCACCCCCACTGCCTCACATCCGCAACAACAATAACAAGGTCCACAAACCCGAATCAGACTCAGCATCAACAGCCCAAGTCATCATCGACTGCGTCTCCTCCTACCTGGTCGATACCCCACCGCGATGGGCTTCCCCTGGATCCGCGCGCGAGGTATCTATCAAGCTTGCTGCCTTGGAGACGCTCATGTCTTTTGCCTCTAGCTCGTTTGGGTTATTGCAGCTCGCTAAAAGCGATGTGGCCATCCCGAAAACGGTATCTGCCTTGTGTTGGGCGATTGACGGGCTCTACGATTCCAACATTCCATCCGAGAGCTTCGGGAAGCTCTCTATCGCTGGTGCCGATGACAATGGGAAAAAGGATGATACCAAGAAAGGACAGACATTCCTGTCTCTGGCTCAGGAGCAGGGGCAGGCCAACCGGAAGCAGAATGGGCACGGATATGACAGCAGCGGAATGTCGACACCGCAACTATTGTCACAGCTAATTTCTAGGTCGACGAAGCTGGTACACGCACTAGTTACTCATCCCAAAACTTCCGGCATCGTTAACCCTATCGCCCGCAAGCTCGCAAAACCAACAACAACAGCACCGATATCACCACCGGCGGGCGGCGGCCCACCGACAACCACACACCCGGGACCTGGCCGCGCCGCCCGCAACAACAACGGCCCCCGCGTAGGTGTTCCCATCCGACCCACAGCCCTCCACGCCCTGCACAGCCGTGCCAACGCGTCCTTCCATTATCCCCACCATTCCCGGCATAACGTCAACGTCACCTCAAACATGTCAAGCATTCCCAATAATCCCCATGCCTCGGCCGTTAGCAACATGACCACCGCCCTGCCCCATCGCTACTTGGTGTCTCTCGGCAGGCTTAATTTCGCTGAAGAAGATCTGGTGTTTGAGCAAGGGATTGATGAGGACACGGTCGAATTGGCGCACGAGTTGCTTGAGCTGGCGGTGGAGAGAGGGGAGGGAGGGAGCGTCAAGGGTGTGTTTGTGGATTTGGAGGCCGGAGGGGCAGCGTAACGGTAATGGGTATGAGAGCACTGTACTAGTGAGGAGGAGGGGTTGGAGGGGGCACGGCGAGAAAGAGAAGGGAAAAGGGGGGGGGTGTATGGTTTTGGCTTTTTTGATACCCAGAGATAGATCTTTTCAAGTTTACGGACACTGCAGATGTGCGATGATGTGAGACATGAGTTGAAATGTGAGTACTAAGTGGCTGGGAGATAAAACACTTTGGTTTTCCTCTTTCTTGGGAAAAACCTACCTTAGGTACTGTCGACATGAAAATGGGGTGAACAGGCCAAACTACCTAAGATTGAAAGAGCGAGCCAAAACCCTGACCTTGGTAGCCCACGGTCAATCAACAAGGTACCTACTACCTAGTAGGAGATATATTCGACATGCCCGGTAGGTGCCCAACGAGATCAGCAGGTGCTTGCAAGGAAGATGTTTCGAGCCTCCTACTTGAGTTCAGGCGGATTTGCGGGAAGGAGCTTTTGACGTGATCTCTCTCCTCTGTTCCCTGCAGTGGGGACAAACCTGTGTCATTTGTTGACAAAATGCAGGATTTCAGTGATGGAGTGCTCTTTCTGATTCCGCCGCCGGTCTTACCTTCTTTGCGTTCGTGTTGAAACTTGAACATTTCCAAGGTATTAGTACAATAGGTAGCACCATTCCCTCTCCCATCTTTGAAACTGGCCATATCCAACACCGGCAAAGACACAACCTTAGCATCCAAGTCTGTTACTGTCACACGGACATTGCCTACAGTCTAGGGGTTAGGATCGCAAGACTCAACAGAGCCTCAACGCCTAGCATTAGCCTCAAGATGCTCAGTGGCCTCCGACCACAACACCCACCTCGGCCGGACCCTCGGCCGGACTCACGGCCGGGCCCTCGGCCACGGTCATCCCAGAAGCAACCACAGCCAACCAAGCAAGAAGCAGGGCGCCCGGATGAAGGACAGCGCCAAAAGGAAGATGGAGAATGGATGAAGGCATTCAGGAAGATCCACACGTATGCAGACTGCTAGATAGATGTCTTGAAGCCTTAGGCGACAAGGCTTGATGCGTACCTCAAGTACGTACCGATTCCCTTTGGCATAAGAAGGTCTTGAAGCCCAACCTTCTCCTGGAGGTTGAGAAGATCAACAAGGCCTTCGAGACCAAAGTAGTTTATTAGCTGAATTGAACTACTGTTCCAAGCCCAGATTACTGCCCTTGTCACAGTTACCAGGTCTCCAAGCAAACGACACCCAACAGTCGCAATAAACATGGAGACCTCTCTGAAGTGTCTAGTGAGCTGCCTCCGAGGCCGAATAGGTCAAGTGCAAATAGCAATGGCGAGGGCAGGGTAGACACAGAACAGAACTGAAGAGGAACGCCTAAGTGTGTGGTTCATGTCATCATCATTATTTTGTAGTACAAGATCAAGCGCCGCCAATGTATAGAAAAAAAAACCGCGTGGTATCGCTTCCAACTCACTATCCAACTCCCATCCAGCCAGCCCCTTTGCTTTTGTTTACTGCTCGTTGACGAAAAGGCCAGCCATGCCCATACCGGTACCGATGCACATGCTCGTCAAAAGAACCTTCTTGCCCGATTTCCTGCACTCGGCCAAACCAGTGACAATCTGTCTAGCGCCCGTGGCACCGAGGGGATGGCCAAGGGCAATGGCACCACCGCGGGGGTTCATCTTGCTCCAGTCGAGGTTGAGCTTGTCACGGCAGTAGACAGCCATGGAAGCGAAAGCCTCGTTGATCTCGATGACATCAATGTCGTTGAGGCTAAGACCGTACTTGCCGAGAAGCTTGGGAATGGCGACCGAGGGGCCGATACCCATGATGCGAGGAGCAAGGCCAGCAACGGTGGCGCCGACGTACTTGGCGAGGATGGGCTGGCCGAGCTTGACGGCGGTAGAGCGCTTCATAAGCAAGATGGCAGCGGCGCCATCGGTGACCTGGGAGGCGTTACCGCCGGTGGTGGTGGGACCCCACTGGGGGAAGGCAACGCGGATCTTGGCGAGAGACTCGGGAGTGGTGCCGGGGCGGATGCCCTCGTCCTTGGTGAGGGTGATCTCCTTCCACTCGCCGTTGGCGTCCTTGACGCGGGTCTTGATGGGGACGATCTCGTCATCGAAGAGGCCGGCCTTCTGGGCGCGCTCGGCACGCTGGAACGACTCGGCGGCGTACTTGTCCATCTCCTCCCGGGTAATGCCAAAGTCGCGCGACACGTTCTCCGAGGTCCAGCCCATGGGCTGCATGCAGTCGGCCGACTCCTGGGACTGGGAAGTGACGGCCTCGTCGAAGGGCTTGTCGAGGGCGTCGCCGCCAGCGCTCATGGACTCGGCGCCCATGGCGATACCGATCTCGATGGAGCCGGATGAGATGGCGTTGGCGATGTCCTCGACGGCCTTGAGGCCAGAGGAGCAGAAGCGGTTGAGCGTGTAGGCGCCAGCAGTGTTGGGGAAGCCGGCAGCGAGAGCAGCGGCGCGGAGCTTGTACGAGGACTTGCCATCCGAGACCTGTTGGAAGAGAGCCGTTAGTTAGCATTGGATGTAATGACATTTCACTAAAAAGCAGCGGACAGACAGTGTTGCGTACATTACCCATGGCGATATCCTCGACGAGCGAGGGATCAAGCTTGGAGCGCTCCCTGACCTCCTTGAGGGTGGCATAGGCGAGATACTCGAGCGACGTGTCCTTGAAGCCACCCTTCCTGGCCTTGGCGAGGGGGGTGCGGATGGCAAGGGTGATGACAATGTCGTCGGGGTTCTTGGAGGTGATGTTGCTCAGAGCGCTACCTGGAGTCAGGTGCTTGAGGATGGAAGAGAGACGTTCGGCGGCCATTTTGTCTTTGCGAGTGTTTGTTTTGGTGGTGATGGTTTATTTGGTGGTTAGGTAGCCGGTTGGAGTTGGACAGGAATCGACAACGACGGGAACATGTTCAGCGACAGTCGGCTGAATGCCGTGGTGGTGGTGGTTAAAAGGGATCGGCCATCTCGGCTGGCGGGAGTGGTGGCGGCATCTCTTGTTCAGTGGGCAGTCGTCTTGGGCCCAGGGAATGCGACTGGAAGACGAAGTGGGGTTAAGTGTTTGCCGAGGCACAAGTTGTGAGCCGTCTCGATGTTCGGTTCGGTGTTTGGACTTTTTGTTTCGTTGGTCAGAGGGAACGCCCAAGGGGGGCGGGCTGTTACTGGCTGTTAGGGACATTTGGGGTAAAAGATCCTGTAGTGGGTCCCTGCCGCCGGACCATCAAACGGGCGGGGGCAGACAGTTGCGGGGAAGACGTCGGAAAGTGGGCGTGACGGGGATTTGCCCAGGCTTCAGGTTTTGTGGCATCAGTCCTTAACAAAACACCTGCACTGAACCGAGGGGACACCTCGGCCCACTGGCGGGCAAACGTGCAAGGGAATGGAACCCCACCCTCGGCAGTTCATCCCTTAACTCAATGCGGCAACTCATGTCCTGGCTGCCGCGGCTACAGGCGCATGAACACTTAAAACCAAGTCACATCAATTTGAATTTCCCCCAAATCAAGTGGCTCACCTGTGGCTGGCGGACTCGATCTGGGGCTGACAACTTGAACAGTTCCGTTCATTTCTCCAACCAAGCAAGGTCTTTCCCCTCTGTGTATTGGCGCCACTGCAGGGGAGTTCAAGGACATGGTTTGTTGCGACAAGGTGGACCTTTGATGGACAATCTGATGATGCATCTATTTCACTCTGTTTTCATCCTCTTCTGGTAGCTAAGGTAAGTACCTAAAGATGGCGTTCCCGTCACCCACAGCGGCAGGGGCATCAATGGGCTGCTGTGCCACATCCCGACCTGAACTCAACCTGCTAATAATCTCTAGCAGCACTTGCTTTCAGCTCACTGCCGTCAGCCCGCAGACGCCGTCGAATTTCCACATCGGAACCAACAGCAATGTTTCCTTGGACGTGCATGACGGGATGGTGGTTGCAAAATGCCAAATACGAGGCTCGGCCATCAAGCTGAAACTCGACAGCTTCAATGGCCCTTTTTCTACTTGAGTAGCTATCCGTCAGCTCTCGCGGCGTCGCATCTGTCGAGTCGGTATCATCATATATTATCTACTTCAATCCCAAGGTCCCAACCTTCGATCCGATCCCCCATCATCGCTACAGCCGGCGCCCTTGACATTGATGTTTACCCGACCCATCGCGGCTGCTGCCGCCGCCCTCTTGGTCACATGCGCTTCCGCCGCCAACTCCAAGCGCGGCCTGGTCTTCACTCCCAACTCGACCTTCCCGCACGACGCCTACATTTGGACCGCCCCTCCCACCTCGCTGACATGGTACTACAACTACCAACCGCTCCCTTCACACATCTACTCCAACGTGTCCCAGTCGGACTTTGAGTTCGTCCCCATGCTCTGGGGCGCTCCCTCGGATATCAACGACAAGTCCTTCTACAACACCATCAAGACCTTGATCGACGAGCGCCGTGTCAACATCACAAACATCCTAACGTTCAACGAGCCTGATGGACCGGGAGAGTATGGAGGGAGCGACATCGACCCCGAAGTGGCTGCCCAGGTGTGGGTGAACAACATCGTGCCGTTGCAGGAGGATTACAAGTCGCTACGAGTTGGTTTGCCGGCTTGCACTGGTGCGCCCGCGGGGATGGAGTGGTCCAACAAGTTCTTGGACGCTTGTTCTGGTCTGATCAGCGAGCATGGGAAGACCAAGAAGAACTGTACCTTTGACTTTGTCCCTATCCATTGGTATGGGAACTTCGAGGGGCTGGCAAGTCATATGGGGGAGTATTCTGCTGCGTACGTTATACCCTTTCTCCCTTCTCTTCGATTCTTGTTCTCCTCGATTCACAGGCCAACTAATATAACCTCTTGACCGCACAGATTCCCAAACAAGTCCATGTGGGTCACCGAGTACAACCTCGCCGATGCCAGCCTGCAAGAGACCCAAGCCTTCTACAAAACGTCGGCCGACTACTTGGACCGGCTGGACTTTGTCGAAAGATACTCCTTCTTTGGTGCTTTCCGCTCCGATGTGTCCAATGTTGGCCCTAATGCTGCCATGTTGAACAGGGACGGCGAATTGACGGATATCGGCGCTTGGTACCTCGGGAGACAGGCGACCGGAGTTGACCCGAACAGTGGTAAGGGCGGTAAGGATTCGGGTGTGTTGAGGAGGGTGTCGACTCCTGGCCTTTTGACTTTGGTATTCGCCTCTGTGCTTGGATTGGTGAACCTTGCGTAGGTGATGACTGATCCAAGAGCGCAGGATAGAGCGTTGGTTTCTCCTTAGAGGTATGTTTCCTTGGCTTTGTTTGGTTTTATTGTTGGAAACCGTTAGATAAAGCTGCTTTTTTTTTTTTTTTTTTTTTTTTTTTTTTTTCTTTTTTTTGGATTTAACGAGCAGCGTAGCGTGGAAGCCGCGTTGGCTACGGATAATGTCTATATCTCTTTAACGTTCACGTTTTCCACTTGGCCAAGATGACATACAATGTGGCAGGAATATCTCACGGCATCCCACTCAGTCCCCAATCAGCTACTCATCCCCATGCCGGATATACACTTAACCGAGGATGACTCCTCCGAAGAGGGGTTCTCCCATCACACTCACGCGTCCGTCTCGGCGAGCATCCATACCAGTACTGTGTACTACAGCCTCTCACTGTCTCACAGCACCTTGTTTTATACAGATCATCATCGCACTACATGCGGCGGTCAACGCGATCGCCACCTCGTTTTCTCAACCCGTTTCTTTTAACTTCCAGGAGCTCCCTCCCACTTTGCTAGCGCTTACATATCCTTGGACCTTGGTTGATATCTTCAAGGGCCAAGAGGGGCTGAACAAACCCCGCCTGATCCCCATTGCCAATCCCTGTCTGATATCCAATCGGCGGCATCATGACCAGACCCTTGTGCCCACTCGACCCCCTGGATGGTTCCGCGGTAGCGCTAACTTGTACCACTTTATTGCTTTCAACTGGGTTTTGTCCCCAGACTGTTCGGCCAGTCACACCTGGAGAAAGGCTGCATACTAACTCCGCAAAGACCTAACTAGCCGCCTAATTGGCCTGAGCAGCGTGGGGATAAAACCCACTTGAGTGAGAGGAAGCGGTACCTACCTTATACGGAATGCGGCCGCCCCAGATTGCTCCGTACGAACTGGACCGGCCGGTGCAGTGCTCCATTGGCTTCTCACCCTTTGAGACATCCCACCTCTTTTCCCCACGTTACCAATCACCATGTCACCACTCACCGATCCCGACTGCTCACCATTGACAGACTCTTGTGCCGGTAGTACAACAGTTTGATAACAACCCAGGACCATGAGCTTCCCCGCTCGGGCCAGGCACCGAGACGGGAAAATGTGTCCTGGTAGGCCTGGTTTTCAAGAAGTCTCCGGTGGAACGGGCAAAACTGTAAAGGTATATAAGGATGTGAAAGGGACCTTGATATCCTGACTTTTGGCTCCTTTTTACCATCTTCCCTCTCATCCTTCCCTCATCCATCCTCACCACAGCCTCACCACAGACACCATTACATCCAGGATGGCTTCTACTACTAACTACAAGCTCGACTTCACGGTATGTCCTCTCTCCCCTTCTCTTTCACAGCTGTGACTCTGCCACTGGCGGCCCCTGGTATGGGGTCCATTCCTTACCACACTCGATCATCACCCCTTCTCACATCTCCTCAGTCGAACCACCTGCTAACACATCTCTAGACGTTCTACAACGTCATCAACAATGAGTTGAAGTCTACCCCTACCACCCGCACCGCCACCAACCCCTCCACCCTGGCCCCCCTTCCTGCCGTCCCCGTCTCCACTCAGGCCGACGTCGACGCCGCCGTATCGGCCGCCAAGGCCGCCTTCCCTGCCTGGAGCGCCACGCCCGTCGAGGAGCGCGTAGCCCTCCTCAACAAGTTCGCCGACGCCATCCAGGAGAACTTCAATGAGTTTGTCGGTCTGCTTGCGGCCGAGGGCAAGCCCCCCTCGGCTGCTGGGTGGGAGCTCCAGTTCACCATCACGCACTTGAAGAGGACGACGTCGCTGCGGTTGGAGGAGGAGGTGGTTGAGGAGAACGACGAGAAGATCGTCAAGGTGCGGTACACCCCCCTTGGCGTCGGTGTCGGTATCGTCCCCTGGAACTTCCCCGTGCTTTTGGGTGCCGGCAAGCTGGGACCCGCCCTGCTGGCCGGAAACACCTTCATCTGGAAGCCCTCGCCTTACACGCCCAACACCGGCCTCAAGCTCGCCGAGCTGGGCGCCAAGATCTTCCCCCCTGGCGTCTTCCAGGCCCTTTCCGGCGAGGAGAATCTCGGTCCCATGCTCACTGCCCACCCTGACGTTCGCAAGATCTCCTTCACCGGATCCACGCCGACGGGCAAGAGGGTCATGGCTGCCTGCGCCCCCACGCTCAAGCGCTTGACGCTCGAGCTGGGCGGCAACGACGCCGCTATCGTCTGCGACGACGTCGACCTCGACAAGGTCGTGCCCAAGGTCGCTCTCTCCGCTTTCAATAACGGCGGCCAGGTCTGCATGGACATCAAGCGGCTGTTGGTGCACGAGAAGATCTACGACGCGTTCCTGGCCAAGCTGGTCGAGACGGTCAAGACCTTTAAGTGGGGCGGCTCCGACGACACCGAGGGCGCCTTCTTCCCCCCGGTCCAGAACAAGATGCAGTTCGACAAGGTCAAGGATATGTTTGCCCAGATCGAGAAGCAAGGGTGGAAGGCGGCCACCGGCGGCGCGGTCGAGGCCGAGGCCGGCGAGAAGAAGGGATACTACTTCCAGCCTACCATCATCGATAACCCCTCTGACGAGTCGAGGATCGTGCAGGAGGAGCCGTTCGGTCCCATCCTGCCGGTCCAGAAGTGGAGCGGTGAGGAGGAGGTCATCAAGAGGGCCAACAACTCCGATATGGGTCTGGGCGCCTCCGTCTGGAGCAACGATTTGGAGAGGGCCGAGAGGATCGCGAGGAGGCTAGAGGCTGGTAGTGTCTGGATCAACAACCATCTGGATCTGTCGCCTATGGTGCCGTTTGGTGGCTACAAGAGCTCTGGTATTGGGTCCGATTGGGGTATCATTGGCCTTAAGGGTTGGTGCAATGTCCAGAGCTTGTCGGTGCCCAAGGCTTAATGTTAATCAGAAAGTGAATTACAAGCAAAGCGTTTCGTTTCCAACTTGGCCTCAAGGCTTCTTCAATTTCTTCGTGACGGGATGTGACATACGCTGACCTACCTACAGTATCACTGGTATTTGCGGACAATGACGTCTACTCCCAGGGTACCTACCTACCTATCAATGTTTTCCAGCTCCTTTCAGCCTGGAAAGTGGGAAAACCAGTTGTTTGCGAATGTGATAAAGCAAGTGAAGTTTCACATTGACGAAGCCAAGTAAAGCTCTCCTTTGTAGGGTAAAACACGGAAAGCTTTCGGTCATTGCTAACCCTTGCTCGTTCGGGTCTCCTCGTGTCCAGCTGCCTGCCTGCTTGGCTCATTCCTTTCCTTGCCTGACTGCATTTAGGCCTGGTGTCCTGGAAGATTGCGTGTTCCGCCATCAGGGATAGAAGAATCTACAACACGATGGACATAGTTGGGAGATGACATGAGGCATTGTCACACTTTTGCCCCATTTCCATCTTCATGACTTCATCTTCTAACCGTTTTCCATCCAGTTTGTGGATTCTAGGATCCGATGACTTTTGAATCTCAACATTGCCGACACTTGTACACCAAACGACCTCTAGAGTCTCGCTGTCATGCTATCGATTATTTTAATCCTTGGTAGAAGCATTCTACACGACGGTTTTTTGGCTGTTTTCTTCATTTCCGTCCTACTACCTGTTGTGGTACACGCTTAATATCTAGACTCCCCTGCACCTGGAAACTTTAGCCGCAGGGCTCATAGCAGAGGTGAGATGTTTGACTCTTGACCATACCTACATACCCATTTCGCATCTTTTACAATGCTGACTTTGGTGTAGCCATCGTATTAGGAAACTTCGTATACATCGATGGCGGCGAAGTTTCTCAGTTCGTCGATGGGGGGTTTATGCCCGACAATCAGCCGTCACACGGGATGAACTCGACTCTTTCCATCGACATTTCCAAATCATGGACTGCATCCACTGTCGAGATCAGGGCTATACCACGCAATGGGCCCATTATGCTGAACTCCGAGGCCATATGGCTTGATACCACCTGCAACGGCTATTACATCTACGGCGGAGAAACGAGTTACAACCAGAACAGCACGGGTTTCCAGCAGAAGGAAATGATCTGGAAGTTCACCGCTGACGGCCAAGGCGGCGGGACCTGGTTCCTGGAAGAAGAGGCCTTGAGTAGTGGCCCAAACATGATCAAGTCGCGCCAGTACACGACAAACTCGGCGTACGCCTCGACACCCAACGGGATCGGCTTCTCAATAGGCGGCCATCAATCCCGCTTCACCGACCCCGCCATAAAAGCGGGCAATCCGCGTTGGCAGACACCCGGCATGGTGTCCTACGATATGAGGACGAAGGAATGGGAGAATCACACGTCCATCGGAATGCTTGCGCCAAACCAGTCGCTAGAAAACGGCAGGGCTATTCACGTTCCCGGGTTCGGCCCCAACGACGATGGACTCGTTTTTGTACTCGGTGGCGCTGCCAAAGCTGCTGGAGAGATCCCGCCAGGCACCGCCCCTGGCCCTTTGATCAGCTTTACGACTGTCAACTTTTTCGATCCTGTGAACAAGACATGGTACTCGCAGGCGACAACCGGTGAGGCGCCCAAAGGTCGTATAGGTCACTGTGTAGTCGGCGCACAGAGTCCGGAGGGATCGTTTGAGATGTATGTGGGCTCATCCCATTCCCAGCAGTTTTCTCTCGCTGGTCGTTTCATACTAATACCAGACACCTGCCATCTACAACCTTGCTACCTCTGATTGTCACTGTAGGTAGTTAGACGCTAACGGGTGCTCCGAACAATGTAGCTTCGTGTACGGAGGCGCTTCTGTGTCCTACGATACCGCGTTTGACGACCTGTACGTTCTGAGCCTCCCGGGGTTTCACTGGTTTCGTGCCGAAGACAACCGATCGGATTCACAACGCGCTAGTGGCACCTGCGTTGTAGTGGGTAAGCGCCAAATGCTTACCATAGGGGGCGTGGACTACGGGAAGGGGGACATTAAATACTGGAAAGATCAGGATCCCTTGCCTCAGGGCCTTGGGATCTTTGACATGACTGCCATGAGCTGGGTGAGGAATGGAAGTTACAACGCAGATGCGGAAACCTATCAGGCACCCCAGGTGGTGCGGAACTGGTATAGATCTCAGTAAGTCGTTACCTTCCCTTACCTTTGTTACCTATCTAGAGGTAGCTGTGTACCTACCTTACTATCTGAGAAACATCAAATTAACTGCCACTGCGCATTCAAGAAATGGCTCAACAGTTGAATGGTCGTCAGGCGAGGTGGAAGAAATGTTCCTCTTTACATATGCCAACGTTTCTTTCGCAACTGATGAGCCAACATCAAACACCACCAACAACAAAACAGGCCTTATTGTTGGCTGCAGCGTGGCGGGTGGTGGATCTATGGTTGTTTTGGCCTTGATCTGCGCGGCTGTTTTGCTCTACAGGAGGCGGAGGAGGTCAAGAGAAAAAGCAAAGCTCTCTTCATCCTGGAACGGGCAGCAAAACGAGGGCTTTGCTGCGCAGGCGGAAAAATTGAAGCCGAAGGAGTGGCCCCTCCAGACACCTGCAACGGAGGCCTACAACAACAGGTACCTCCCGCCCGCTGAACTTCCGGGCGGAAACAACCATTGCTGGGAACTGCCCTCTCCTGAAGTGGGACAACATACGGCTCCTAGTCCTGAGACGAAACCGCCTAGGGCGGAGCCGGGTGCTTAGAGCAGGTGGTGTGGTACCAAGTCATACAAAGCAGTTTATCCAAAGTGAAGATGACCTGTACCTAAGCGAGCCACTCGCCCGCCTTGAACTCCAGTTCCGGGAATTCGGATATGGACTAAGTGGGCGGAAACATCCATTGGATGTCATGTTTTGCGGCAATTTGGGTTCATGAGCTGAAGATACCATGCCGTAATCTAGGAGTGTCCAGGGAGGTAGAAGTCGGGAAGTTAGGTGAAAAACATATATGCGGGAAGTTCTTGATTTGGAGGTGAGATCTCGCACGGGCAATATAGAGGTAGATAGACATAATAGGTATTTCCAAGCTCCGGGCCCAAAGGATCCGGATAAGTAAGGTAGGGTTGAGTGCCTGGGAATCCCCGCATTGTTTCTGCAATGCCGCATCTTGGTAAGGTAGGTATGTTAGCGTCGTCGATCGAGGTGTGACAAGCTCCGGCTAAATTACGTTTTATCCGGACATGTTCCATCCTTCCACCCCGCTTGAGGCCTTGGATACCTCTATGTACGGGAGTGACAATGACCGATGACCATGAACAAATGTGACCGTATAAGAAGACACTCGTCCCCAGCCCTTTTTCATCGTTCTAACAGCATTTGTGAAGTGGTAGCCCATCCATCAACCACTCCAAAATACCATCGGCAGTCAGCACAGTAACGTCGCCGCCCACCATGCCCCTCGTCAAAAACCCCATTCTCCCGGGCTTCAACCCCGACCCCTCCATTTTGAGGGTTGGGAAGGATTACTACATTGCCACCTCCACCTTCGAATGGTACCCCGGCGTACAAATCCACCACTCGACCGACCTCGCCAACTGGACCCTCCTCACCCGTCCTCTCACGCGCCAATCCCAACTGGACATGCGCGGCGACCCAGACTCGTGCGGTGTCTGGGCGCCCTGCCTCACGCACGACGGCGACAAGTTCTGGCTTGTCTACACAGACGTGAAACGCAAAGACGGCAGTTTCAAGGACGCGCACAACTACATCGCCTGGGCGGATAAGATCGACGGGGGGGAGTGGTCCGACCCGGTATACGTCAACAGCTCCGGTTTCGACCCCAGTCTCTTTCACGACCCGGACAGCGGCAAGAAGTACTTTGTCAATATGCTGTGGGATCATAGGAGGAGACCGTTGCTGTTTGCGGGTATTGCGGTGCAGGAGTGGAACGCCAAAACGAGGAAACTGGTCGGGGAGAGGAAGAACGTCTACCAGGGCACGGACTTGCAACTGGCTGAGGCGCCGCACGTGTATAAGCGGAATGGATGGTATTACATGCTGATTGCGGAGGGTGGGACGGGGTATGAGCACGCTTGTACGTTTGCGAGGAGCAAGGATATTTGGGGACCGTATGAGACGCATCCAGACAAGTACATTGTGACGAGTAAGGACCATCCGAGGGCGGCGCTGCAGAGGGCGGGACATGGCGATATTGTGGAGACGGAGGATGGGAGGACGTATTTGGTGCATTTGACGGGACGGCCGACGACGCAGGCGAGGAGGTGTGTGCTTGGTAGGGAGACGGCGATTCAGGAGTGTTATTGGGGGGAGGATGATTGGTTGTATGTCAAGAACGGACCGGTGCCGAGTCTGTGGGTGGACTTGCCGGGGAAGAGGGATGAGAGCAAGTACTGGGAGGAGAAGAGGTATACCTTTGAGGATGGGCTGCATAGGGACTTCCAGTGGTTGAGAACGCCAGAGACGGAACGCATCTTTAACGTCAAGGATGGCAAGCTGACGTTGACCGGAAGGGAGGCCATTGGCAGTTGGTTCGAGCAGGCGTTGGTGGCCAGGAGACAGGAGCACTTCAGCTATGATGCTGAGACCGTCATCGACTTTTCGCCCACGGATGAGCGCCAGTTTGCTGGCTTGACTGCGTATTACTGCCGGTACAACTTTTTCTACCTGACGGTCACGGCGCACTCGGATGGCCAGCGAGAGTTGCTCATCATGTCGTCTGAGGCGTCATGGCCGATTGGCAACCTCAACACCCCGTACGTTCCGTACGTCCAGATCCCGAACGAGGGCAAGGTGAAGCTGGCGTTGACGATCAGGGGCAACCAGCTGCAGTTCTACTATGCGGTGTTGGGTAGTGGCGATGAGGAGCTGAAGAAGATGGGACCGGTGTTTGACGCCAGCATTGTGTCGGATGAGTGTGGCGGACATCAGCAGCATGGCAGCTTCACGGGTGCCTTTGTCGGTGTGGCTGCTTCCGATCTGAACGGGCTGGCGGCGGAAGCCAAGTTTGACTACTTTGTGTACAAGCCGGTGAAGAACGAGCAGGATGCTTATGTTAGGGACAATGAATAGACAATGTTGATTGTTGGGGTAGAAAACTGTGTCGTGTTGAGTTGGATGTTGAATTCGCTGTTCATCTTTCGTCCTGTTGTACTGACCGTGATAGAGTCATCACCGCCCCAGTGCCCCTTTCCTGGCGGTCAAGTGTTGAAAACCACGCAACAGGCCTGAGCCATGCTTTAGCTTGCAGACGAAAAGCCGGGTTGGAGCACGCAGTAGTCGACCAGGAGCTGGTCACTGGACGCACCGTAGCACCCTACAACGCAGGCTCAACAAAGCCCAGTGCGATCAACGCCTGGCCCCCATAGTACAACACCCAAACGGCTCTCTGCATCAACGCCCTATACTCCTGTGCCGCCGTGCCAGGCACCAAGAACTTGTCGGCCGCCAGGATCGAATCGGACGCCGTGAACATGGTAGCCCCGACAATCACCCTCCCACTCTCCAGCGTCAGGGCCGTCAAGGCCATGACACAAATAGTAAGCGAGTAGACCAACACGGGCACTCGCAGCGCCTTGCCAACCTTGGGCATCAACATGGCCATCATGAAGGACACCAAAACCACCAGTCCCCCAGCCGTCGCGGTGCGCCAGCCTTCTTGGAGCAGAGTCTGGAACCCAGCAGCGGGTTGCTCCTGCAGGAACAACAAGATGTAGCCGATGTGAGCAACCAAGAAGCTCGACAGACCACAAAGGAAGGCTGTGTCGCCATGCCAAGCAAGGAAGGCATCGCCCAGGGAGCCGAGGGCTAGAGCGCCAGTGAGGAATTGGGGGCCGTTGAGAAGGTGGGAGAGGTAGGAGAGCAAGGCGGTGGAAGCGGTCTTGACGAGCATGCGTGAGTAGGAAGGGGTGAAGCGGACTTGGAAGAGGTAGAGGACGGAGGAGGCCAAGGAGACGGCTAGGACGGTTTTGTCTAGGGATGATGCGTCTGTAGGGGAAGACATGGTGGCGTTGTCCTGGCTGTGTGTTCGATCTGATAACACCACGATGGTGATTGTTTACTTTGGACAGGGGGCTCAGGGATTGTTGGTGTTGAGGAGGCTCGCTGTTGTCGTCATCGTCGTCGTCGTTCGTCCGAGGTTTGACGATTCGTCCCACGTGAGATGCCAGAACTTGCCCCTGCGCTTGGGCACATGGTCTTCGGCATGGAGTCCGTCCCTGGTCTCGGCTAAAAACGATTGAACATGGCGTGTGGGGAGGCTGGGGAAATGTGGGGAACCTCTCCCCACCGAGCACCCATCGCTGTTCCCCCCCCACGTATGACAAAGGCTGGGGGTCAAGTTCCCCCAGACACCTCAATGCCCCCCCCACGGAGTGACCACACGTTGTGTTGGTTCGATTCTCTCGCCATGTTGTATTCCCCCCCAGCTTTCCCCGCGAACCCGTTACTACACACCACCAACTTCCCCGCAAATCTCCTCATTTTCTATCGGGCCTTTGTCTTCGCAATGGTTAGTACTTTTGCGGGGTACCCCATCATGCATCATCCCCAGACTCGTCGTCCATGTCCATAATTGCTGATTTGATGTTATACAATATAGACTAGAAAGGAAATTATTTGCGTGCCTTAGGCGAGACGGAAACGCCGCAGCTTTGCCCGCCACAGCTGAGTGGCTGCAATTGCCGTGACAGTGTTGTAAATACGGCCCAATACTCAATAGGTAACTTGCCGCAATTCATGTACCGGACGGCCTGGAAGTGGGAGATGGACTTGGAGAAAGTTGGAGTGTACCCCCATCTTGTTTTTATTCCAAGTCTAGGTCTTCATGTTCCCCCCCGGTGGCACAACCAAGCCAAGTAACGACTACAACCGACTTCGCCATGTTTGCCCTGACGATACCTCATCACACTTATGTATATAAAACCAGAGCTAACCACAGTTAACCCCCAGAGCCAAGAGAGACCGCCATATCCAGCTCTCGCTTGCTAGTCGCCTTGATTGGGTCCATCTATTCCCCCTAGAGAGTCAATCCCCACCATCTTTCCCTGTCCATGTCTCGATGGAAACATAAAGAGGAGCCGGTCCAGCCCTCCTTCGTTGACCCAAACATCCTCAGACAGGAAGGTAGAGGTAGCTAGCCGGCCTTCTACCTCCAGTTTGATCATCATCACACTATCTTGCCCATTCCATTTCCAGTCGTCAAGTCGGCAACATGGCTGTGGACGATGGAGTCATCGCCCACAAGGTCTCGGCCTCAGACCTCAAAGACATGGAAGACGGTCCCCAAGTGACCGAGACCGAGAACCAGCGAGTCACTCTAACAGAAGAAGATGTGAGCACCGTCAACATACCTTGTACCACACACCCCCCTACAGTAGGTAAACACACTAACACCCCATGTCCCCATCCAGAACCGCCGCATCCTCCGCGAAACCGACCTCACCATCCTCCCCATCCTCGTCTGGGTCTACTTCCTCCAGATCCTCGACAAGACCGTGCTGGGCTACTCGGCCATCTTCGGCCTCCGCGAAGACGTCCACCTAAAGGGTAACCAATACTCGTTAATCGGGTCCATCGCTCCCATCGCCCAGCTAGCATGGCAGCCCTTCTCGTCCATTCTCATAATCAAAGTCCCGCACCGCATCCTCATGCCCACTCTTGTCCTGGGGTGGGGCATCGCCCAATCGCTCACGCCCCTGTGCAAGACCTTTTCCGCCCTGTTAGCCGCCCGCTTCTTCCTGGGTCTGTTCGAAGCCGGCTGCTTGCCTCTGTTCAGCGTCATCACGGCGCACTGGTACCGACGCAGTGAACAGCCCGTCCGCGTAGCAGGCTGGTACGGGACCAACGGCCTGGCCACCATTGTCGCCGCAGCCCTGTCGTTCGGCCTCGCCAAGATCCACAGCCCTGTTCTCGCCTCGTGGCAAATCATCTTCTTGTTTACCGGGTTACTGACCATCGTTACCGTCCCTTTCGTCTACTGGAAGCTCGACAACAATGTGCACACGGCGCGCTTCCTGATGACGGCACAAGACAAGCTGAAGGCGGTGGAACGGCTGCGGGCCAACAATAATGGTACTAGCGATGGCGAGGCGCACAAGTTTAAGTGGGCCCAGGTCGGCGAGGTCTTCCTGGACGTCAAGACGTATCTGTTCGTCGCCATGAGCTTGGCCAACAACCTGGGTGCGCAGGTGGTCAACACGTTTGGCCCGCTGATCTTGAGCGGGCTGGGGTTTGACAACCACAAGACGACGCTGCTGAACATACCCTTTGGGGCGGTGCAGTACGTGGTCATCCTGGGCGTCGCGTGGACGAGCGTCAAGGTGCGGTCGGGCAAGGGCGTTGCCCTGCTTGTCGTGCTGGTTCCCATCCTGGCTGGCGTCACGCTCCTGTACGTCTTGCCAAGGGGGGATACATCGCACACGGCGCCGCTGCTGGTGGGATACTACTTTTTGGCCTTCATCTTCGGGTGCAACACGCTGGTGGTGTCGTGGATTCTGGCCAACACGGCCGGGTCGACCAAGAGCAGTGTCATGATGTCGCTGTTTAACGCGGCGAGCTCGGCGGGGAATATCATCGGCCCGTTGCTGTTCGACACGGCGGATGCGCCGGCTTACACGCCGGGGTTGAAGGCCACGTTGGGCGTGTATAGCATGATGGCGGCCGTGGTGCTGTTGCAGCTGGCGAATCTGGTGTTGCTGAACAAGATGCAGGAGAAGAAGCGCGTGGCGAATGGAAAGCCGGCCAAGTTGCATGATGCGAGCATGGAGAACAAGTTTAATGCTGCTCAGGGGCAAGAAGGACAAGGAGGGGATATTGGAAGTCGGGCCTTTTTGGACTTGACGGATCGTCAGAATGACGAGTTCATCTACGTATATTAGTCACTGGTGCTTCCCAGTAGTAGTAGCAAGTAAAACGACTGGGGAAAAAGAATCAAATCTCATCAACCTCAAACTTGACCAGGAGTGAACATGCCGTCTCCCTCCCCTTGAGGTCCAACATCCTCACGAACCTCCACTGCCCCCTGACGCCCTCGACATACAACAACCTAACGCTTGCCACGCACAGCACCGGGTTAGACGAAAAGGAATCATCGCTCTTGATGAACATCCTCAAGAACACCAGCTCATCATCTTCAAACTCCCACTCCAGCGTCTCATCCCACAACGGATCCGTCACCAGACTTTCCTCCTCCTCTTTCTTGTGCGTAGTCGTCAACCCGCCAATCAAGGCTCCAAGCCTATGCTTCCTAAACACATCCGTCTTCTTCTTGGTCTGCTGCAACTCCCCGAACGGCAAGCCGGGGTGCAGCAACGTGCAGGTCAGGTAAGGCTTCAACTCCTTACTATCCGTACAATCCCGTCCGCTCGGCACCGGTACATCACTAGCACCAGCCACCACCAACCTGAGTCTCTTCCTCCGCCTCGTCCTCCTCACTTGCTCCCTATACTCTTGAATATCTCCCACCATGGCCGAGTTATTCGGCCTCAACCAGGAAGGCTTCAACACGTACCCTTCCGTTCCAGCAAACATGGCCTCGTTGATTTGCATGCTCGCATCAAAAGTCTGCCAGTTGAGTGCACAAACCTGGGCACCCAGTGCCCAGAAGGGCAGCGGCTTCAAGTTCCTGGAGGAGATGCGTGTGCCTTTGGGGAAGACGCGCATGAGGTGGCGGGAGTTGTGTCTGGCTATGGCTGCGCCGTGTCCCTGCGACAAGAGACGGTTGAGGCCGGATTCGGAGACGTTGATCAGATGATGGTGGGGGCCGTCTTTTAACGACAAAGAGGCCGAGGTGAACCAGCTGTTGTCGGGCGGTTTGACGGATTGGCCGTAGACTCCCAACTCGGCGAGGGAGGGAATGATCAGCTTAGTAATCTCGGGGGTTTGCTTGGCTTGTTTCCGTTGCCTCTTCTCCTTTTTCTCGTCCTCGTCGTCGGAACTAGAATCCAAAGAGCTGTCAGAAGAAGAAGAGCTGGCTTCATTGACAAGATGATGTTCCACAATCACGGCGATCTTGCTCCCCAGCTCGCGAAGAGGGACATGCTGATCCTGCTCAACATGCTCCTCTGTCTCAACCGGTCTATCCAGCAAGTGCCGTCCCCAAACCTCCTTCATGATGCGCACCAACGCCTCCTGGCCCCGTGCGCCGCAGTGGTTCTCGAGGGAAATCAACACCGGTGCACCCCTTTCCTCTTGCACCACTTGCAGGATGATGTTGCATACCTGGCGGAACGGGATGTTGGAGACCAAGGTGTAGCCGTGCGTGACTTTGGGTTCGTCGACGTTGTCGGGGTTATCCCATACATCAATCTCCACGCATCGCGACCCGGCCCGCAAGGTATGGCGGTAGGGGTCGGCGGAGGATTCGCCAAAGAGCTGGTGCGCGCAGAGGTAGGTGTTGTGGCTTGACGAGACAAAGTATTCCGGGAGTGGGTAGTCTCTGCTGACAAGCTCCCGTGGGACGACAATATGGGGCTTGGAAAGTAGGTCGGCGACGGTTTGACCGGAACCCAGGATATGGTTCCTGGCGATGAAGGACTGCAACGCGGGGGAGACGCGAAGCTGGGGGCCTTGCTGGCATGTGGAATGGCCGCCGCCGGCGTGGGCGTCCAAGGGGATGATGTCGCCTGCTTCTTCATCGTCAATCGGTTGCGTGCGGCGACGAGAACCCAAGGTGAGCCGGTTGCGGACCGAAGACGTGAGGTCGGCGACGGTTCCCGTGACTTGTGGGGGGAGGTTCTCTTTCGCGAAGCTGCCGAGGCCGGAGAGGGTGTGCTTGAATTGGTCCATGTTGTCGTTTTCGCTTGAGACGGCGTTGAGGGTGGGAAACGAGTGAACACAAAGTGAAGGCAGAATGAGGTGAGATTTGGAGGGCGTGAGCACCCTTGTGACCCCGTGAGTGATGACGGGATACCCGTAAAGAGGGACCAAATGCGGTGGGGTCAACGGGGCTTGCGTTCGGCCGCTCGGCGCCAACAAGCCAAGCAGCCGGAGTGGGGAAGCATCATGCCGGCCGAGTCCGTCATCTTTTGAGCATGGGTTCTTGATCCCGAAATGGTAATGGTAATGGTAATATTGCTATGCCTTTTTTGTCTATCCAATTCATTCATTGTGTGTTGTCCTTCATCCATCCAAACGCTTCATCCCCAGTCAATAGCCCACTGCAACGAGCCATTCCCTTGCAACTCAACCACGGTCAAAAACATCACCAATGTTTCCAGCCAACACCACCACCAACCTCCTTTTTACCCCCCATCAACCACAGCCAAGAACTAAGCCCAAGCACCAACCAAACTCATACCCACCGCCCCCGCAAAAACCAACACGCACGCCCCCACTCTCTTCCTCCCTCTCAACGTCCTCCAACTCTCATCGCTCAAAAAGTCCTCACTCAACAGTTCCACCAAGCTAGCAAAAACCAACAAGCCGCTCGAAATGGCATTCATAGTCCCCACCAGTATCAACCCGACCTCGCTTTCCGGTGAATAAAGTCGATGGGTAGCCAACCCAATCGCCTGTCCAATAGGGGTAGTGCACCCGTACGCCAAAGCCATGTACCACGGTTGCTTGGATCCTTCAGGCCAGGTGATGCCCGCTATCCGGGACCCGAGAGCTAGGCCTTCAAAGGTTTGGTGGAAGGCGATGGCGATCAACAGGACGACAAAGTCGGTGCCGACTGAGACCGAGAGGGCCATGCCGATGAAGACGGAGTGGAAAAGGATGCCGCATTCGAGGAGCACGCATTGCATCGTTTCCTTGCGGTGCTTCATTTCGGGGGTCAGGTAGCCTTGGGGAAGCTGGGATTCGACTTGGTGACTGGTCGGGTTGGACAGGGTCAAGTCGGATTGGAAGATTTCCTTGTTGAATTTGGGGGTTGTGGTGGTGGTGTTGTCGAGGTTGTCTTCGGACGGCAGGGCGGGGAGGACGGCGTCTCGGTCTTGACCCTGGCGGGAGACGTGGGAGAGACGACGACCGATGGAGTGAGAGCGGCCGCGGAGGGCTCCCTTGGGTCGGGATGGGAGGTTGTTGTTGTTGTTGTTGTTGTTGTTGTTGTTGTTGTTGTTGTTGTTGATGGTGCTGGTGTCATCGGGGCTGAGGAGAGCGTTGCTGGGGAGGCGAGTGAGGGGGTCGATCTCCTCGTCGTCGTTGATGTTGGACTGGGCGGCACCGGAAGCCTGTTGTTGTTCCTGTTCTTGATGGACGTGTCTTCCGGGATGAAACACCATTTCGACAATGGTAACCATAAAGATGGCCGCTAGCGCAATGGCTCCTGGCATGGCCGGGTATTGCTGCGTCCAGAAGCTGTCGAGACACTGGTTGCCGAGCGAGGTGAAAGCGGTGGGCAGAAGATGGACGAAAGCCGTGGCGATCAGAACTCCGGTACCAAAGTGGCGGACGGCGAAGAAGAACATGGGCGGGAGACGAATCATGGGGAAGCGGGTCATGAGGACGGGAAAAGCGCAGGCGAGGAAAGATACGCCAAAGATGATGGCGAGAGCGCCGCCGTGGAAGGCCGTGTTGTAAAGCTTCTCATCCGAGACGCCGCCCTTGGGACAGGTTGATGCTCTCTTGAAGACCGGGGCGGTAACGGGCTCCGTGACAGCGACGGCGACGGGTGAAGGACGAGGTAATGCATCAACCTGGACATGTCTGTCGTTACCATGCTGTTGTTGTCTTGTCATGAGGGTGGACATGATCAACGAGGTGACGACGACGGAAAGAACCCACGTGACCCACCCCGGGACCGCCGAAGCGGCACTACGGAGGAGTGGGGCCACGGAGGGGCGGGTTCGGCGGGCACGGTCTTCACCACCGGCTGCCGGGAGTTTCTGCGGGGCGGGGTCTGTGTTTTTCCGTGTTAGTGATTGCATTCAAAAGAGGTTTAGTTTTAGGGGTTCTTACCAATAGACCACCACCCCGCAGAATTATTGATGGGAGGAGGAGGAACCTGTGGTCTCGTATCCGACTCATGATGCTGTGGGTGATGATTCAGTGGGCAGACGCCGACCTCGCTGCCCTGGGATCCATGCCTGTGCGTGCGCGAATTGGCAATTCCGTTGAGGTCCTGGCGGGTGGTCAAGTCGGCAGCCAGGTGATGAGGCTGCTGGTTCCAAAAGGGATGATGGAGGTCGCCATCGTCATTGCGAGAAGGACGGTTCATCTTGGGCCTCTGTTTGTTTGATTTCGGTATTTGTGGTTCGGCGACGTGATGCGATTCGGTCGCTTTAAACGAGACTTGGCTTTGGTTGACCTTGTTTTGTTTTGTTTTCTCTCCTTTTTTTCCTTCTCTCTCTTTTGGCGAACCGAGACGGATTCGATTCGATGACGCGATGGAGGAGTGAACAGAAACTGCTTTTTCACGGCAAGTAAGTGATGTGCAAGGGGATTGCAAACAGTACTGTTTATTGACTGTCTAAACCTGCGAGATTCAACACGTCCAAAAGAACAAAAAAAGAACAAATCAACAGAGTATATATAAATAAACAATAAAGCGGAAGCGGTCTGTTTTTATAAGATTCTGTCGTGTGACAGACACTTTCACTCAATGACTCCCCGACGGTGTATGGAACAGGGGGACTCTTAGTTGACAGCAAGAAATTTGGGCAAGTCCAGGCCCTTTTGAATTTGAACGGTGAACCCTAACCCCATGGCAGTCCCTGACAGGCTGATTCCATCCCGTGATGCCCCGATGGATCCACCCTCGGCGGAGATCCGGTGCTTCATTGGACCCCATCCCGACATTCCCAAGCCTTCCCCGGATCTTGGCGTACGTAAAACGAACAACCTCTGACCAAGACATTGGAATGGCTACCGATTCGTTCTGGACCTTTGCAAGTTTTGGGTTGACTTGTTGCGGTCACATACCTACCTAGGTACTGTTCACATGACTTGCAAAATCGCTGGAGTCCGGTGAGCGTGCGGTCTGTCTAATATCGCTTACTGGACCCTAGAGCTAAAAGCCCTACTAAGATATTCAGTTGAAGATCCACAAGGGCAGGATCAAAGGAAAGTGGGCAGGGTATAATAATGATGAAACAACATGGTGACTTGGGCGCGAACCAAGGACGGTTTTCCCGAAAAAGAACGAAAAGGGATTCCGAAAGTTGGCGAACAATCGACCTTGTTTCGGTCGATCACGGAGACTTGACGGGAACGGGAACAGCCACCAGACGACGGGAAACTGAGATTTTTTTGCTTGGTACTTGGCGTAAGCCTTGAAAGAAGCAATCACAGTGAATGGTTGCACGCAACATCTGTTTGGAAGTTTTGGACAAGCCCCTTTCTTGGCGTCTTTCACAAGCTTAAGTTCTTGATATTGGATGGTGCTTGGAGGCTTCTTGAAACTTCCTTCCACTCTTGGGCACCATATTACTCACGAGACCGCGGCTACTGCTCCGGCCTGAAGCACTACAAGTTACTATTACCGAATCGAAGCAATTAGCATTACAGGACGGGAGAAACCTCTGTTTAATGCAACTACCTAGGTAATTCCGGTGACCACTACTCGGGTAGTCTCTTATAACAACGACGCTCTCCAAATTGTCAGCCCCCATTTTTTCCCCTGCGGATCCGCCCCGCTTTTCGGCCGCCACAGCAGAGCATGTGGCGCGTGGCTTACCAGATTTTATTTTATTTTATTTTCCATATTTTGTTTTGAATTAATCACTGCCCCAGACAGTGGTTAATGAAGAAGGCGGCCATGACGACGATAATAACCGGGACACTCACTATGACGACGGCGGCGAGAGTCGGGTGGCTACCTCGAGTGCCGTACAATCTAGTGTAGCAAGGCGACAACCTTTGTTCCCAAAAGGAATCTGATGCAGGCCTTGCAGGAGCAAAGAGAGCTGGAATTATTATACGAAAACGATCCTTTTGATGACGCCACTTTGGTCTACATTACTCCAACCTCCAGCAGCATATCTACAACGTTGGAGGAAATGGCCGGCCTTAAATTACCTCGCTTGGCCGACGTCTCACCCGATCATCGGCCATTCGAACGTCCCATCTGGTTGACCCTTCAGCTGAAAAGGTGGGAGATGATGACGATATAACAGAAGAACAGGCAGAGGAGGACTAGAATGAGAAAGACGAGAAGGAGGCTGCTTCCACAGATGAGGCTAGTACCGAGATGGACGATGAAGCAGAAAGGAAGAGCAAAGAGAAGAAGATGGAAGAATAGCAAAAACATCTAGATGCTGCGGCAAAGATTAAGGCCGAGATCGAGGAGCTAGAGAGAAAGGAGAAGGAAAAAGACGAGGAACTGAGGAGGAAGAAGGAGGCGGAAGAGGAAGAAATAAGGAAGCAGAAGGAGAAGGAAGATGAGATTAGGAAGAAGGAAGAAGACCGGCTGAGAGATATGTTGTGGTTTGTCTAGGTACCTAGCTTCCTTCATCTTCTAGGTCCAACCAAGTAGGTAGGTAGGCTGGCGTCTATGCCCGTTCATCGAGCCAGAGATGCCATGGAGAAAAGATAACCAGTCACACATGCGATACTATCACAAATACAACGCAACACTTAAAGGTAAGGTATTCCTCGATGAGTATATGAGATGCTGGCACGGCTTCTGTTCCATTCCCCTTTGGATCAAGATTTGATAGAAGCCCAAACGGACCTCCAAAAAGGGGTCTTTTGGTGTGCTTTCAGAAACGTCTCGTGTTCCCAAACAAGGAAATCCAATCCTTGACTCGGAGCAGGGGGCGAGTCACGACATGGTCTGTCTGAGTCTATTCTTGCTGTGATGACAGAGATCAAGAGCTTTAAATGTGTAAACCGCTTGAAGTTAACGTGGGACTGCCTACCATTGATGGCTTCATAATACTACTAATGCTATTGTTGTCTGTCAGTATTGTGGTCGAGCCGCGAGGTGTAAAGGGGTAGCTTACTTGTTGCCATGATCATTGAGCTGAACAAAGACATGGTCCTTTGACTTGGATAGCCACGTGACTACCTTAGGGCAATAAGGGGTCGGCCGTGGAACCGCACAACGAACACAGCAGCCGGCCATGGAGCGTAGATCGACTTGTCCGTTCGTTCATATTGATCTCGCCCTGCCTGGTTGTGATGTTGTCGTCACTTGATGACGGCAGTCTTTGATCAGTCCTTGTCGTTTCCTCCACAGGTTATCTGGCGAGTGAGTGTCAAAGCAGCACAGAAAGGTTCGTGACACGGGAGCCTCGGGCTTTCGAAATTCAAGTTGCATTGGGGGTATCAAGGGGCAGCCATACTGTAACCAATAAAACAGGCGAGCAAGGCTGAAGAGAACGACACCTTCCGATGACTGCCGGGCTCACGCCAACGCCTTCGCACCCTCAGCCTTTCCAACCAACCGCTCAACCAACTTCCACACAGCCGCCGCCCTCTGCTTCTGCCTCTGTCCTCCCTCCCGTGGCTTAAACACCTTCAATCTTCCCTCCGACATGACAAACCCGCCACAGGCAATCTTGGTGACCCTTACGCCCGGATGAAACAGGTTCAAGCCCAGGTGCTTGTCGACATAGCGGCCCAGTGCTTCGGTAAACGGCGCTTGCAGTTGTGCTTGTTCCTCCTCCTCCGTTTCGTTGTCTCCATCATGAACAGAACTAGCCCTCCTCCACTCCCAGCCTTCTTCACCTAGCCGACCAGCCAACTTTTGACGTTTTTTGACGTCTATTTCCCACGTTTGTTTTTTTCCCTTGCTTTTGTCGTCCTTGTCCTTCTCCCTTTCTCCATCGGCAGCAGCTATCTGCTTCCCAGCCTGCACAAACCCGCTTACTTCAGAAGCAGGAATGATGATGTCAATACCCTTTATCGCCAGAGGTTCCTGGTCTCCTGCAGCGGAAGTGGCGCCAGGGGTATCCCCTTTGTTCTCCGGCGGCGCCATGTAAAACCCAAGATTAAGCACCACGTCCTTTGCTGACTCGGGTATTCCAGCGGTGTGTATCCATGATTCCCATGACTGTACGAGGCTGCGGGTGCCGAGACGGAGAGAAGTGACGCGGCAGTCGAAGGTTGTGGAGAGGAAGTCGCTGATTACTGATTTGAGAGGGGCGGGCATTCGGAGGAGAAGGAGGGGGAGGTGGAGGAAGTGGGACGGGTCTGGTGGTGAGGTTGGTTGGGTTCCGGAGACACTGAACTTGGTTGTCAAAAGGCCTGGTTGTTGATCCGAGGAGGACGAAGGGAGTAGCAGGGCGGTACATTGGGCCGTCTCGTAGCGAAGCACAAGATGGAGAGCTTTCTTGTCTTGTACTTCTCCATCCAGGTCTGTCCTCGCGGTATCTTGGTCCTCCTCGTCTTCGCTTTCGTGCTGTTCGAAGCCGGTCATGTCCAACACGGTCCCCATGCTGACCCATCGTATATCGACCAACTCCAGCGCCCCAGCTCTTCCCATAGCTCCATCCTCTCCATCTGCCCTCCCCAGACCGACCTCGACGCCGCGGACTACATCTCCGACTAGTATTTCGCGCAGACGTTGTGAAAGAGTCTGTAACCGGTCGCGGTTGAGCGCTTGCTTTCCGACGTAGAGAGGCGAGACGCGGTGGGTAGAAAAGGTGGTGTTGTAGAAGGGTGGTCGTTGCTCCAAAACTTCTGGGGAGATGGATGATTGTCGCGGTTCGGGTTCGGGCTCGGATTCAATCCTTTGACGTTTGCGTGGTGGCATATTGTGTGTGGTTGTTGATGTTTTGGGGAAAAAGGCAACAACGGAAAGACAACAATGTTGCCATGGGGTTACCTGTGCGCTCGGGCGGGGAAGACGCTGAAGCGTGCTGTGGTTACAGCAGGCTCACATTGAAAACTAGGGTTAGGGTTAGACGAGCCTCCCTCCAAGTGCCCTCTCTTTAGACCCCTCTGCCGCTCCTTTTTTTTTCTTTGTCAACAACAACAACAACACCAACAACAACAACAGGCAATCCCTGCCAGCCCAACAAACCATCATGTCCCTGGACTATCCAGCTAAAAATATGTATTTCGGTTACGTAGCCCTACAACGCACTGTCAGTCGCAGCTATCGGAGCACGTGAAGCTATTCCCAATCAAGTCAACGATCGCGGAAAAGGACCCACGTGCATCGTGCGTCCGGCGGCCCGTCGGACCCAGAATCCCTGTTCTCGCGTGGTCTTCCCCTCTTTCTTTTTTTTTTTTATTTCCCCCCGGTTCCGTTGACAGGTTCATCACGGTGACAGCTAAGGTAGTCAGCTACCTAGAACACTACTCAAGATTTCATCCTTCATCATGTCTCTCAACCACTCGACATTGGCAACGCTGACGGCTTCAGGCCGGCAGTGCAGAAAGAGGGCAGCGGAAGCCAAGTTGATTTCATGGGCCAGGCTGACGAGACTCGTTACCTCAAAGTTCTCGGGGGAGAGGACAGGTCGAGTGGTGACTCAATGTCATCATGGTTCTTGACGGATGGATTGATAATCGACCGTTGATCAATCGATGGGTACATAGGTAGACAAGAGGATTCATCACCTTTCTTTCCCCTCAACCCACTGTCAAAGCGCAACCGGTCTCACCAGGCCTAGAACCTTGATTGTCGGTCCGGGGGTCATTTCACACATGCCGCGGCCGCACCGTTCGTTTCCGAGTTGGATTTCCCTTCTCACCGAGTCACCACTAGCACCACTAGCACCGGAAAGGCGTCCTACCTAAGGTAGTGTAGGCCCGTCCCCAGCACAATGGAACATGGCCGCGCATCGCCGTACGCACCACGGAAAATTCGTGATTGCCAAGTTTCAGTTATGCGGGGGAACTTCCAGGCTGGGAAAGGGTTGAGAACGGCATGGCGGACCCGAAGAAGAAGGAGAACATGGAAGGGGTATGTGTGTGCCTTCTGGTAGACATCCAGATCGCTGCCTTTTATCTCCCTTGTTCCCTCCTCACCACATGGCGTGCAACCTCTTCTCGTCCATCTTTTTTTTTTTTTTGTGTTTTTAAACTTTCAGAAGGCTTGGTTTTCACTGCGACTGACTGTTCTCAAGTGAAGTCACAAAAGCAGGGAGTCTAGCACTGCTACTCAGCAAGCAGAGGGAAAGGATATGGATAGGGCTGTTGGGATTTTTAAGAAGGGTTGTTCATCATTCGATTACAGTACATCAGAACAAACACAACTCCACAGAGGAAGGAATCCATTCTTTCCATCGTTGAGAATCAACAAACAACAAAATACCGACGAGGAAATACCTAAAGGGGATGATATCACGAATATCGAACACCAACAACACCACCAACACACTCCAACACAACACAACACACACATACCTTAACCGCCCAGAATGAGAATCCCACCACCACAAGTGCAGGCCCAATGGCCAGAAGCCAACTACGAAAATCCCCAACGGCGAGGACCAGCCATCCTCATCCTCGAACTCGTCATGCTCCCTCTGTCTCTCCTGTTTGTCGCTCTCCGCCTTTACGTGCGCGGTCGACTAGTTGGCAAAACGGGGTGGGATGATTGGTTGATGATTGTGGCTACCGTATGTCATTTCTTTTTTCTTTCCTTTTTTTCTTTTCTTTTGTTTTTTTCTTTCTGTTTTTTTTCTCTCTTTCTTTTCTTTCTTTAACTTTTTTTTTTTTCTTCTTCTTTTTTTTCTCTGTTTTTTTTTTCCTTATTTTCTTTTTTTTCTTTCTTTCCCTTTTTTCTTTTTCTTTTTTTTGCTCTTTTTCTTTTCCCACCCATGAACACTATAACCACACCCAAATCCAAACCACAACAGCGTCATTCCTTTCTGATTGTTTGAAACTCCAGATCTTCGGCACAGCCGTCTCCATCCTCGTAATCCTCGCCTCGACGCTCTACGGATGGGACAAGCACCTCTACGACCTTTCCCTCGTCCAGCTCTCCCAAGGCCGGCAAATCTCCATGTCCATCCAAGCCGTCTTCATCTTCAGCTCCTCCCTCGCCAAGGTGTCCATCCTGATCTCCTACCTGGCCCTCGCGCCCCTCGACAGCTGGTTCCGCCGGCTAACCAAATACGCCATGGCCTTCATCATCCTGGTGAGCACCGGCTCCTTCATCCTGCTGTTCACCCAATGCCACCCCCTCGCCTCCTACTGGGACGCAGCAGGTTTGCCGTCCTACGACAGCCGTTGTATCCCCGAGGGCTTCCCCCTCATGACGCAGGCCATCCTGACGGTGGTGGCGGATTTCATCGTCTGGGCGCTGCCGCTGCCGACGTTTTACCGGGCGCGCATCCCCATGCATCAGCGCGTTATTATTATTGGGCTGTTCAGCGCGGGCCTTTTTGTCGTGTTTGCGGCGTGCATCAGGACGTATTGGGTCCATTATGTGGTGTGGGAGACGTGGGATCCGACGTGGGAAGGCATACACATTTGGGCGTGGACGGCGGTGGAGATCCATTTGGGCATCATGTGCGGGTGTGTGCCGTATTTTAAGAGCCTCTTTAACCGAAAGGCAAACAAGAAGGGAAGTTCTGCGGCCAAGAGCTGGTCGGGCTCTAGGGCAGGAGGAGGAGGAGGGGTAAAGGGGGCAAGTAGGGTTGAGGTGGGCGTGAAAAAGTGTGTTAGTTTTACGAGTGAGAGGTCACAGGAGCCGCTGAGTCCGACGAGGGGTGCGGTGGTGGATGGTGTTGAGGAGATGGAGTTGCAGGAGAAGAGGATGAATACGTTTACGACAAATGCGCAATATGGGCATGATGGGAAATGGGGATTCGAGTTTGATGGCGCGAGGGGGATGCATGGTACGAGTGTGTCGGGAGGAAGTACGTTTGGGAATAGGGTCGAGATTTGGCCGGGGAGGTGATGATGATTGCTAGAAAAAAAGGGATGGGCGTATGCGTAATGTTTTATGTCGATCGTTTTTTTCTGGTTTACTTTGTTGAGCCACAACATAACCGTTTGCATCGACGTGCTTTCCACTTGCAAAGATGTCGAAGTAAAGTCCCGGGGCATGACTTCCACGTCTACTTGGGACCGGCGCCAGGTACCAACCATGGATGGGTATAAACCTCCAAATTCTCATATCCGCAACAATCTAATCCAAAAGCTTAGCCAGCTTGGGCAGTCCCTGCCCATCAACCCTCATCCCCACCCACTCACTCATCATGTTTGCGCCAATCGCCTCGCTCTCATAAAACTTGATGCTCGGCTCATTCCACTTGAGAACATTCCACTCCAGCCTCCCACCCTTGAAGGCTTGGACCTCCTTGGCCAGCTCCACCAACAGTCTCTTTCCATAGCCCTTTTTGCGTTCGGATTGCTTCACATACAGATCCTCGAGGAAGATACCGGGCCGGGCCCGCCAGGTGGAGTAGTTGTAGAAGTAGAGGGCCATGCCGACTACTTGATTGGATGTGGGCGACTCGAGGACCAGGCACCGGGCGGGCTTGGAAGGGGAGACGGGCTCGGTGATGGGCAGGCCGTCGGGGCCCGGGGAGGTGACGTCTGAAGGGGCGAAGGCGATGGTGGCAGCCAAGGTCTCTTCGGTAGCCTCCACGCAGTCCAAGGCGTGCTCGTAGTCGGCTAGTTCGCGGATGAGGGAGAGGATGGCGGGGACGTCTTTTTTTATTATTTTTAATCGAGGGTTAGTTGGTATATTGGGTATGTGATTTGGAGGAGAAGGACGAACCCTCGCGCGTGGCATGGCGGATGACAGGAGTTGTAGAAGCCATTGTGGTTTGTTTTGGTTTGACCGATGTGGTGATGTTCAATCGGATCCGGACACGGGACGGTGATGACGGAAGGAAGAAGGAAGCCGGACCGAGGCCGATGATGGTGACTCGAAGCCGCCGAACTCCACTCTGCGCCCTCCGGCTATCGGCGGCAATGACAACCACGGGCGGGGATTTTGGAGCTTCCTCTTTGGTGGGGTTTTCTTGGCGGTCCGTCTGGGCTTAGAAGGGCGGGGTCCGTGTTGTGTCAATGCGTCACTGCCCCTGGACTCTGGAAGCCCCCTGGCGAACCCTGGAAATCAGCCCCTGTGACCAAACCACCACCGGTAGATCCTTGTGTTTACTAACATTCCCCTTTTGGTCAACGCCCGTCAACCTACGACTGGCTCACGTTTTCGACTCTACAGTTCCGGGCTTCATGACCCCGTGTTCACTGTTCATAGCAATGGAGCTTGAGGTAAAGAAACCCAAGGTGATGTTATCCCGGGATGGTACCTACCGGTATCTCCCATGACAAGGCATCTCCACCAAGTAAACCAGTCGGTATCTCCCGTCTATCCCGTTGGTTACTCACCATCACCACGTTGTCCATATTTTAGCAGAGACTCGTGGTAGCCGCTGGCAAACAATGACTCCCAAAGTGTTTCACTCTGGTCGGGATCACGGCCTTGTACAACGGCAAGAACGGGAACAAAGGAGGCGAAGCCATTGGGTGTCTTTGTGTTTTGGGCCTCACCTTGCTCAGATCCTCCGCCATTTGGTAGATAATGTAGAGGGCCAACCGGAACAAACGGTTTCCATCACCTTCGTTATTCCCTTCACCGCACTGTCCACCGCCTTGTTGTATCTTGCTTACATCCCCATCCATATCTCGTGTTTGGAGATATAAATATATATGACGGGGACTTCCTGACAGATCTCCTGATTTGTTGACACCGTCGTCATCTGACAACAAACAACAACAACTTGCACCAAAAACACCAAGCACCATCTTTCACTCATACAATGGGATCTCACGCACCTGTACCGCCCTCGGCCGAACCAACAGTCACCTATTCCTCTGGCCGTCTAGACTCCTTGGACTCTACAACAACAACAGTAGGCCCACCCGACTTCCGACTACTCCACTTCAATGACGTCTACCACCTGGACGCATCCTCGGCCGAACCCGTCGGCGGCATCTCACGCTTCATGACCGCCGTCAACGAGTATCGAAACCATGAGCGCTACCAAGGGCCAGAGCTGGTGACGCTGTTCTCGGGCGATGTGTTCAACCCGAGTCTGGAGAGTTCGGTGACCAAAGGCAGCCACATGGTTCCGATACTCAACAAGATTGGGACGCAGTGTGCTTGTGTTGGTGTATGTCTTTACCTTATTCCCCCCTTGTCCAGTAGTCCCTGTGTTTTGTGTTACTAGACTCTAGGTTGTGCAAGTCGCTAACCCTACCCTGAAACCAGAACCACGATCTCGACTTTGGCGTCCAGCAATTCCGCCACCTAACCTCCAAATGCGCCTTTCCCTGGCTTCTCGCCAACGTCCTCGACCCGGCCTTGGGGGACAACGTGCCCATCGGCAACGCCGGCCTCACCCACATGATCACCACCTCCAACGGGCTCAAGATTGGCCTCTTGGGACTGGGCGAGCGCGAATGGCTAGAAACCATCAACGCGCTACCCCCCAACCTGATCTACCGCTCCGCAACCGACGTAGCCAAAGAGCTCGTCCCACAGCTGCGCGCCCAAGGAGCCGACCTCATCGTCGCCCTGACGCACATGCGCGAACCGAACGACCACAAGCTGGCGAGGCAGATGGCGCCGGGCGAGATCGACATCATCCTCGGCGGCCACGACCACTTTTATGCGCACAGCCTCATAAACGGCACGCACGTGTTGCGGTCGGGGTCCGATTTCAAGAACCTTTCTTACCTGGAAGTCCGCCGACGGCGGCCTGCTTCGCCTGGAGACCCAGCGCAAGGGCAGCAGCCAAAGTGGGACGTGGACATCTGGCGACGAGACATCTACAGCAGCATCGCCTGCGATCCGGCGACCGACCAGCTGGTGGACAAGCTCACCTCCAAGCTGAAAAAGTCCCTCGAGAAACCCATCGGCTTCACGGCCGCGCCGCTCGACGCGCGCTTCACCACGGTGCGGCTGCGCGAGAGCAACATTGGCAATTTCGTCTGCGACATCATGCGGCTGCACTACCACGCCGACATGGCCATCATGGCGGCCGGCACCATCCGCGGCGACCAGATCTACCCGCCTGGCCCGATCCGCGTCAAGGACGTGACGGACTGCTTCCCCTTTGAAGACCCCGTGGTGGTGATCAAAGTGAAGGGCTCCGCGGTCTGGCAGGCGCTCGAGAACGGGGTGTCGCTGTACCCGGCTCTGGAGGGGCGGTTCCCGCAGGTTTCCAACATCAAGTTTACTTTCGACCCGCAGCGGCCGCCGGGGAAGAGGGTGACTAGTGTGCACGTCGTTGGCGTTGGCGAGAACAACGGGCCGATCGACCTGGACAGAGTATACACCATGGCGACGAGGGGATACATGGCCCGCGGCAAAGACGGGTATTCGTCCCTGCTGGTCCAATCCGAGGGGGGCGAGTGCGAGGAGATTGTTTCGGAAGAGAACGGCATTCTCATCTCCATGTTGCTGCGACAATACTTTATGGCGCTCAAGGCGCTGGATAAATGGGCCTTTTGGGGCGCCGAGGGGGATCGCCATTGGGGGACTGTGGTGAAGGGGGTTGATGTGGGGCGGGAACTGTCTTCCAAGTCGTCGAAGTCTCTGACATCAACAACACTAGAGCCCAAGACGGGCGATGATGGGTGCGATAAATCAACGTGTGTCACTGTCATCGACGCCGAAGCTAACAGAGATGAACAAACCGAACCGACACCACAAGGCCAAGACGGCCTCGGCTCATCCAAACCCCTGTCGAACTGGACGTTTTGGACACCGGCCAAACTGCGCGAAAGACGATCGACGGTTAAGCCTCTCAAAGAGACCAGTGCGTCGGGGTCCAGCGACAGCGAGAGCGGGGGAAGCCGACCTAGTTCGAGGGTTGAACATGTAAGGCAGATTGACCGCGAGCTGAGCATCATGCGACGGGTCGCCAGGAAGTGGTGCAGGCTGGCGGGCGTGCAGAGTAAGGCTTGTGATTGTCTGGACGAGGGCGAGTTTGATGTGCCGTGGACCAAGGCGGTTGCGCCGAGGGTGGAGGGGAGGATCGTGGCGGTTGGGGTTGGGGCGTGATGTATGTATGAGGTGATGCTATACCCAATGATCATACTTACCGTTGAATCCAATGTGGTGCTTGTGACCGTGATTGTGTGTGTGCTCGGGTATCATTTTTCTACAAGTTGAGCTGCTGCCTTTATTTCCATCCATCCATCATCAACCACGGACGGACGGACCTTAATCACTGCTTCTTCCCCTTTTTGGATTTCCTGGGATCCATCTCTCTCACGGGCGCGCCCTCGAAAAACTCGAGCAGATCCGCCGCCGCGGCCTGGGGCGGCTCATACTTTTTCATTCCCCATTCAATCGCCCACCCCTTGCCGTCCTTCTTCCTCTCCATAACCGCCGTCATCCTCCACACCTGTTCCAACGTCCTCCTCCACAGCCTCGGCGTATACCGATGGCAATTAATCGCCTTTTGCTCGCCGAACGGGAGGTGCTCCTCGACCTGCCCGCTCAACAGCATATTCCTCCTGCTCTTCTGCCTGTCCACCTTCCAAATCGGCTGGGTCGCATATCTCCTCCAGTCCCAATCTAGCACCGCTGCCGCCTCCTTTTCCTCTTCTGACACATGCTCTTTCACTGTCCCCACGCTTCTTCGTCTACTAGGAACCTCCCACTCCTCCTTCTTGTTGACCAAATCCCTCAACAACTCCCACTCCTCCCTCGGCACCGGCGGCAACACCTTTTCGGCAACCTGCTTATACTTGACCTTCAACTTGGTCCGCTTAACTTTCTCGTTCAGCTCCTTTCCCCAGATATTCTCCTTGGGCACCGCCCGCTCCGGCGTAAGCTGGAGATTGGTAATCTGCGTCCTCGGCTGGTTGATGACAGGCGGCGCGTCGCCGACCTGCGACCGCACAAAGGCCTTGAGTTTGTCCGTGTCCCAGTTATCCAGCCAGTCGGGTTTCCTGCCCTGCTGGACGATGTTGCGGGCCTTGTTGATGTACTTCTCGAGCTCGGCGTCGCTGGTGGGCGTGTCGGGCTGTAAAAGATCGGTGAGCAGCTGGCGGCGTTTGGCGCCTGTGCGGCCGAATGCCAACAGCAGGACGCGGCGCATGCGCGGGAGGTCGCCGGCGTTGGCGGCGCGGAGGTAGCGCAGGTCGTGGTGGGCGCGTTTGAGGCGCGAGGCGGTCTGGGCAGACTGCGAGGCCGAGGGGTCGGACCGGTGGGCGCGGAAACGGGTGGTGATGCGCTCGTCGAAGAAGGGGCGGATGAGGACCGGCAGGTAGGAGGATTCGCGGAGGAGGTGGCGGTAGAGGTGGAGGGTTGTGGTTGTGGTTGTGGTTGGCGGTGGGCGGGACATTATATATGGTCGTGGTGGTTTGTGGTTTTGGAGAATTAAGGTAGATAATGACGGTGCAAGGTGCAAGTTGTCGATAGGTATTCATTGACAAGAAAAGGTCCGATAAGCAACTGATAAATCCTTATCTTTGCCGGACACAATGACGACGGTCGCTAAATGATTTTATTACATACCCGCAAGTGTATCTTACACCTTTCATCCATGTCTTTAGCCAGGAAACTGTATCATTTTTGCCAAGACAATCCGTGTGATCAACCGATTGGTCACAGTCCATCCACCTGTACATCTTGGCTACGCAGATACTTACCTGAGACGGGGCGGTTTTTGCGTGGATCTTTGGATGGTCACCAAGTACTGAAAGTACCTAGGTAGAGAAATGTCGGGACAAAAATGATACAGTTCGCTTGCGACTGGTTCCTGTGCAATACTTATAACAAAGACCGCAATATTACAGGAATATTTATTAGCAAAAGCAGTATGACATGATTTCTCTTTTTGCAATTATCCAGTTCGTGAAGTGATCACTCTTGCGTCGTTGAGTTGGCATACGCTCATGTTTGTTACCCAGCTTGTATTCCATGACGCGTAATACAAGAGGACCCCGTGACCAGGCGCTGAATCTTTCATGTAGCGCCCGACGCACAGGCAATTTCGCGCAACAAACACGAAACCAACACGTCGACCTTTTAATTGAAATGGCGAACAAGGAACAAACGTCGTCATTCATCTTTCAGTTGCGACGCCGTGGTATTTAACCCCCAGTTCCTGCCAATTGTCGACGACCGCATCCCCCATCGGGCAGTCCATCTTCTCCCCATTGCGCCTTCCCTCTACTTGAACTAGGTACCCAAGCACTCTGGACGGTAGGAGGGACTCGCGACAGCAATTTCCATTCGGTCCAGTACCTCTACCTTCCCTTGTTCTACATACCTTACCAACGCCAGCGGGTAGTCACCAACTGGCTCTCGCTAGGTAGAGGTAGGTACCCCTACTTAGGTAGCCACGCCACGTCCCAACTCCAATCTGCTCGCTGCTTCTCTTTTCGACGACTTGTTGTGGTCCAATCTCCTCGCTCCGGCGGGCCATAAGTACCTAAAGACGGCTGTACCACACAACAGCACATACCGACGCAAACCAACAGCTCTACCAAACACCACTTGTTCAGCAGTGATAGACGCATTCTTTACCATCACCGCATACCTTATCATACAGTCAATATGCCTCCACCACAACTGGCCGGCGCCTCGCAACAGTCGCAACCTTCTTCCCAACAGTCCTTCTCCATGAGCCAATCCTCCCAGTCAGTCTACAGACAGTACACCGATCCGCCCAACCGGCTACACAACGACCATGCCGTGCCCACCATCTACTCGGTGAGTTCTCTTTTGACGAGAAGAAGGGTGCCCCGACTAACACGTACAGGCCACTTACTCAGGAGTCGGCGTCTATGAAATGGAGGTCAACAACGTCGCCGTCATGCGCCGACAAAAAGACGGCTGGGTCAACGCCACACAGATCCTCAAGGTTGCAAACATCGACAAGGGACGGCGCACCAAGATCCTCGAAAAGGAAATCCAGATTGGCGAACACGAAAAGGTCCAGGGCGGTTACGGCAAATACCAGGGCACTTGGATCCCCTTCGAACGCGGCCTCCAGGTCTGCCGCCAATACGGCGTTGAGGAGCTGCTGTCCAAACTCCTGACACACAACAGGGGGCACGAGGGCGAGGCAGGAAACGTTGATGATAATACCCCCACCAAGGAACAGGCCATGGCCGCACAGAGGAAGCGCATGTACAACGCCAGCTCACAAGAGAACCGCGCCATCGGCTCCACCGGCACCTTCTTCAAGAACATCTCGGCCACCGCCTCGACCGCAGTGGCTGCCATAACCAAGGCCCGCTTCGATTCCCCTGCGCCTAGAAACCGCACCGGTCCCAGCCGCGCTCCCAGCTTCAACCGCCAGTCTTCGATGCAGGACGGCGCTGAGTTCCCCAACTCCCAGCAAAGCCTTGTTTCGACCGAATACGCAACCCAGACACAGAACGGCGGCGATTCGGGCTTTGGCTCTCAAAATACGCAACCCATCATGACTGGTGACGGTGGTCTTGAACAACCCCCTAGGAAGCGCCAAAGAGTTGTCACCCCCGCTGGGAGCTTTAGCGGCCAAACCCCGGGTTACCAGCCTCTCGATTCCTACAATGCTGCAAATGTTGCTAACGGAGACGCTGCCTCTCCCACCGAGCCCAACAATTCCTTCACCTACGAACAGACTACTACTGCTAATGATGGCGAGGCCTCGTTTGCCCGTGGTCCGCTGCGGCCGTTGCCCCATGACAACAGCGCCGATGCGGAAGCCAAGCGCAACCTTCTGATGGGCCTCTTTATGGATGGCAATGGCCCCGACGAGGCCATACAAGCTGCTCTTTGCAATGTGTCTCCCCAGGCGCTGGACTCCCCCATCGACGCCCAGAGTCACACGGCCCTTCATTGGGCCGCTACCCTTTCGCGGATGCCGCTTCTGCGAGCACTTATCAACGCAGGAGCAAACCCGCGGCGCGTCAATGCCTGTGGAGAGACTGCCCTCATGCGCGCCTGCACCGTCACCAACTCGATGGAGAACAACACTTTCCCCGAGCTTCTCGATCTCCTTGGCTGCACTCTCGACGTGACAGACGACAAGGGCCGCACCGTTTTGCATCACATTGCCGTCACCAGCGCGGTCAAAGGCCGCCATTATGCCAGTCGATACTACCTTGAGAGCCTTCTGGAATGGGTGGTCCGCCAGGGCAGTGCTCCAAATAGTCAGGAGAACGGCGTCGGCGATAGGAAAGGACGTCGAATGGGCATTGGCCGCTTCATGAGCGAGATCGTCAATGCTCAAGATAACAGTGGCGATACAGCGCTCAACGTTGCTGCGCGCGTCGGGAACCGCAGCATCATTTCCCAGCTCCTGGAAGTGGGCGCTGATCCGACAATCCCTAACCGAGCCAACCTGAAACCGCTCGATTTTGGAATCGGTATTGCCGACGCCGAAACCAACGGTGATCAGGCTGAAGAGAAAAACAGTGCCACGGCTGGCAGTGGACATAAGAGCCGCGAGACCAGTGACGAGCTCGTCAACTGTAAGTTTTTTTTTTTTTTTTTTTTTTTTTTTTTTTTTTTTTTTTTTTTTTTTTTTTTTTTGCTAACACGAACCTAGCCATCACTCACCTCATCGGTGAATCCACTTCCATCTTTCAAAATGAGCTCAAGAAGAAGCAAGAGTCGATCGACACCCTCCACTCCCAACTCCGCATCACGTCCTCGCAAGTCGGCGACGCCCGCCGCACCCTCGAGTCCCTGCAAGAAAAGCTCAAGGCCCAGCAACTGGCGAAGCAGAAGATTGTCAACTTCAACCGCGCATCTGAGGAAGAAGAGCAGATCCTCATCGAACTCGAACAGCGTCACGGTCGGCTGGACGTTGCTTCCGCCAACGCTTGGGAGATGGAACTCGAGTCGGCGTTGGAAATCGTCAAGACGCAGTCACCCAAAGCATTGGACCCAGCCAGCCGACCTGGTCTGCCGAGTGCCGCTGTGCTCAAGGCCAGAATCAAGGCTCTACGGGCCAGGTCCAGCCAAACGCGACAGGCGGTGGCGGCGTTGCAGGCACAAAGCAAGGAAAAAGAGCTCAAGTACCGACGACTGGTAAGCCTTTGCACCAGAAGGCCCGAGATCGAAGTCGAGGCCCTGCTGGATACGCTGACGAGGGCGGTTGAAAGTGAAAAGCCCGAGTTGGAGATTGCAAGGGTGAGGAGGTTCTTGGGTGGCGTGGAGGGCGTCGTGCATTAGAAGCGCCAGGGCCACTACAGGGATTGGAAGTGGGATGAGGACGATTCGCACTATTTGGTGTCGCTGAGGGGAGGTGCAGAACAGTGGGGTGATGGCGATGATGAGGATGATCAGGAAGGTGCTGATTATCCTGAGGAGGATTCGGATGATGGCGATAATGAGTCCGATGAACATTCTTCTTCAACAACATCTTCGCAGCAAGGAAGCAGCGCAACGCGGAGGAAGTCTAACGCGAAGAAGGAGGATCAGAAAGAGCAGGACCAGGTTGATGATGTGGAAGGCGGTAAGCACGACTACCATTGATGACTAGCTATTCAAGATTGTGCTAACTTCGAACCAGCTAATGGCATCATGTATTGTCATTTTTTTGATGAATGCTCCTTCGTAGCATCCCAGCGTGACGTCTACATCCATCTAAAAGATGTGCATAAGTATATCGGGTGCCCCGAGGCTGGTTGCAAATTCGCGGGAGCTAACATCCCGGTGATTCGGCGTCATTTGAAAGGTCGTCACTCAGCAAAACTGTTATGTCGGGCCCCAGAATGCCTGTTCGCAGGATCAACAGCTCATGTGAGGAGCCATCTAAAAGATGTGCACAAGTACCTTCAGTGCCCCAAAGTCGATTGCGAAATTGAATTCGTCGGGCCCAGCCAAAGGTCGATTAGAGTGCATCTGAAAAAGCATCACCGGGGACAAACGAGGTGTCAGGTTGCCAATTGTCGGTTTGCAGGACTAAAGGATGATATGAATCGCCATCTAATCTCTGTGCACAAGTGGCTCGAGTGCACCGTGCCTGATTGCAAAGTCCTGAAAGCCCACGAGAAGGCGCTTTCTCAACATCGAAGCTTGGTTCACGCAGAAAAAGAAAAGTGCTCTTTCGAAGGTTGTAATTGGGTGGGAACAAAAAGACAGTTGTCTCAATACCATCGATACCAGCACTTGGGGGGCCGCAAATGCCCCGTTCCTGGTTGCAGCTTTATACGGAACCCAAGGTTACTCTATTTACATGTGCGGGGCACACACAAAATGACCGATTTCACGATGGCAATGGCGATGGCCTGTGAGGAGGTGGTTGAGCAAGCCAGCAATGTTGAAGGATCAGAAGTGGCCGGCTTCGATGGTTCAGACAATGAGGATGTGGAGGATGTGGAGGATGTGGAGGATGTGGAGGATGTGGAGGATGTGGAGGATGCGGAGGATGTGGACGATGATGATGCGAAGCACGCTGATGTCTGCCTACGAGGAGGTTCAGGTTCTGGACATGGTGGTTTTGGTGACAGCCTTGAGCCACCCGACGGCAACACACAACAGTGTCCAGAGTGCATGCCGCAAGTCACATTGGGCGACCGCCTATCTTTTGAGTCTCACATGCTACAGCATCACCCGGTATACGCGGAGACTCAGCTGGGCATGAGAGTCGAGTGGGAAACTTGTCCTCTGGACTGGTGCCTGCACCGCGCTCATTCTCCTCTCATGCACCTCCATTTGGAGACGCATGCGCAGAAAGAGGAAACATACTCAAGACGTCAAACTGCTAGGCTAGAACTTTTCCGCCGTAATCAGCAACAGACGGGAAGGCAAATACTTCAACAACAAGGTGAAGCCGCTGGTCAACGACACAACCCGCAGCAGGCTCTTGGGTCCCCTCAAATGGGGAATTCTGGGAATCCAGCCGCAGCCGCGAATGCCCATCCGCAGATGTCTGGGAATCCGACAGCCTCGAACGCTGGTCACAAGAGGTCCAAGAGGAAGTCTTCTGTTTATCGCAACGCGCTATGGGGACGGCCGTTATATGATGGGCCCGGTGGTCCTGAAGCAAGGCAAGCTCAGGTCAAACCTCCGACACAGGTTAACCCTCCGACTCAGGCTCCAGCTCAAGGCTATGCCCCGGCTCCAGCTCAAGGCTATGCCCCGGCTCCAGCTCAAGGCTATGCCCCGGCTCCAGCTCAAGGCTATGCCCCGGCTCCAGCTCAAGGCTATGCCCCGGCTCCAGCTCCGCAGCAAGCCTCCTCTTCGGCTCCATTTGCAGATCCCGTGTACCCTAACAGCCCCTTTGACAAGCATGATCCTCCCGAACATGTGCAGGCTTGCGCTAGGGCTGAGGCTCTCGCCAGAGCGCAGGTTCTGGTTGAGCACAGCCATCCTCTAGCTCAGGCTCCGACTCACGTGCAGGCTCAGGCTGCGCGTGAGGTTCTGACTCGGGCTGGGCCTCAGAGTATAACGGACGGGTACATTGAGGCTCAGGCAACTGCTCTGGCTTGGGCGCCCAACCCGGCCCAGGCTCTGGCTGAGGCCGAAGAACTGGCTTTTAACGATGCTGAGCGTGCGATTCTGCGTCAGGCTCAGGTTATGGCTCGAAAAATGAACCCGGCTCTAGACCTAACCCAGACTATCAATGCGGCTCAGGGTCAGGCTAGATATGAGGCTTACAACCAAGCCCTAACAACTTTGCGTCAGACTAACAATGTGGCGCTGGCTCAGGCTCAATATAATCAGACTTACAATCAGGCCCGAGCAGCTCAGGCTCAGGGTCTGCCTCTGCCTCAGACTCAAGCTCCGTATCAACCTCAAGATCAGGCTCAGTATCGACCTCTAGCTCCGAGTCAACCTCATCAGATTCAATCTCCGGTTCCGAGTTTTGCTCCGGCTCGGGCTCAAGCTCTGGCTCAATCTCCGGTTCCGAGTCTTGCTTCGGCTCGGGCTCAAGCTCTAGCTCAAGCTCGGCGTCCGACTTTGCCTGAGATTCAGGCTCAGCAACAGGTTCAGCAACAGGTTCCGCAACAGGATCAGCAACAGGATCAGCAACAGGTTCAGCAACAGGCTCAGACTCAAGCTCAACAACAATTTGATATTGAATATCTGGGCCCGGTTCATCATCGGCGTAGAACTCCCCTTCAAAATCCGCCTCACCCTGACAACCAGCGTCGAGCTCAAAACCAGTCTCAGCTTCGCAACCAGCGCTTAGCTCTCGCGCAGGCTCACAACCAGGGCCAGCACCAAGCTGCAGCTCTAGGTCAAACTCAAGTTCAGCAGGGTCAAAGTCAGCCTCAGCTTCGAGCGCAAAACCACCCTCAGCTTCGCAACCAGCGCTTAGCTCTCGCTCAGGCTCACAACCAGGCCCAGCACCAAGCTGTAGCTCTAGGTCAACCTCAAGTTCAGCAGGGTCAAAGTCAGCCTCAGGCTCAGGTTCAGGATCAGTATCAGGATCAGCCTCAAGTTCTGGATTAGGATCAGGTTCTGTCTCATGATCAGGTTCAGGATCAAGCCCAAGCTCTGGCTGAGGCTCAAGTTCCGGCTCAAGGTCAGGTTCTGGCTCACGATAGCAACTTGGCGCTGGCTGGAGATGACAAGCAGGTTCAGTCTCAGTCTCTCGGCCCAGGTCAGGTTGCTCGCGACTTTGGTGGCGTTGACAATTTGCTTGAAGAATACGGTGGTGGCGGTGGCGGCGGCATGGGTGCGGATGCGGGCATGGATGGGGATGTACATGCGAAGGTGGATGCTGGGGCGGATGTGAATGCGGACATGAATGCGGACATGGATGAGGATGCGAACGGCTAGGATCCGGCGGATGGTTCAGCAGTGGATGTTTGGGCTCCTCCGGCCGCTCCTCAAGCGGTTCAAATGCAACTCGCGCAATCGGGTCCGCTTCAGGTCCCTCCAGTGGCTCAACCCGGTCCGCTTCAGGTCCCTCAAGTGGCTCAACCCGCTCAACTTGAGGTCGCTCGACCTGCCCAAGCTGCCCAACCTGCTCAACCTGTTCAGGCTTCGAATCAGAATAACGGGCAGGATGAGATTGGCTCGCATGGGGATGGGGATGAGCTAATGCTGACGGAAATGGACTGGGGTAGTCCTTGATCTGACGGCGAGGTAGTGGCTGAAATCAGTAGCGGCTGGGATCATGATTAGAGTTTGCTATTTTGCTGGGACGTGGAAGGAAGAGGACATGGACTCTTTTGTTGTGATGGTAGGGTATTAGTTGTTTATCGCCTGCAATGCGCTTACGGCGAGCGGGTATACGTAGCGAATTGATGTTTGTTTGTTTGGTCGTCTTTGTTATTGCCGTGCAGATTAAAAAGAGTTAATGTAGCCAAACCCATGGTATCATTTGTCTAAAAATCCCTTTTACCCAGAACCCAAGTAACCTATTGCTCCCGCCCTTGAACTTGTTTTCTCTACGCTTGATGCGCATCCACCTTCTTCTGCACCACATCCTCCTTCTTATTCTCCTTCCGCAAAGCCCTCAACTCGTCCGGTGTCGGCACCACCACGCCATCCTCCTCCCCCTCTTCAGGTTGTTTCTTATACCACGCCACCAGGTTCTTCATATCCTCCCCCGTCATCTCCCCCATGTCCTCCCACCCATACGCATCGCTAACCTGTTTGATCCACTCCATCCGCCTCTTGCCCTCCCTTTGTTCCGGCGCCACGGTTCGCAGTTCCTTTCGAAGCTCCCCCATCTGCTCGATCGCCCGCCCCGCGTTCCTGGGCAGCGCTTTCGCAACAAGTTTGCGGATGGCGCTGGCGAGACGGGGGCCTTTCCCGTTCGTCGACACCATTATTTGCAGGGGGCCGTCGCGGTGGACGGACCCGAAGTAGAAGTCGCATTCCGAGGGCACGTCGGCGATGTTGGCGGGGATTTTGAGCTGGTGGGCTAGGTTGTAGATGGCGGAGGAGGCGACGGGGTCGTCGATGGCGGTTAGGACTAGGGAGTAGGTGTCCGGGTGGTCTAGGAGGTCGGTTGGCATGAAGGGGCGGTCGATCCAGGTGAGGGAGTTGGGGAATTGCTGTAGGCGGAAGGAGACTTCGGGGTGGAGGGGGCTGGGGGCGATGATGGTGACGAGGGCGTCGGCGGAGAGGAGGTGGACTAGGCGGGTTGCTGCTACCTGTGTTTTTGGGGCTCGTTAGTATGGAGGAGGGAGGGGAGTTGTGATGGGAAGAGGAATATAGAAAGGGAATGGGAATGAATGGCAATGGAAGCATCAGACATACCTCACCACCGCCCACCAGAAGAACTCGTTTGCCCTTGATCTGCCATGCGATCATCAGACTGCCGCCCGTTTGGATCTCGGGGAAGTTGGCTGGGTCGGTGTCTGCTCGTCCGGTCGTCATTGTGTCTGTCTGTCTGTCTGTGTTCTCTTTTGTTTTCTGTTCTTCGTTGTGTTCCCTTTGTCTTTGTATGGGCTCCAGCGATGATTCGTTATGTGAAACCCTCGACAAGAAAAAGAGCGGGGAAAATGGTTAAGTTGTTGAAAGACGAAAAGTATGACTGATGTATAATAAGGCTGATGATAATGGATAGGTACTTTTAGGGATTCCGCCGCTGACGTGCTCGCACTGATGGATATAAAAATGGAGGGTGAACCCTGTGGTTATGTAAGGTATAGAGGGGCGATTGCGGGAAATGTGGAGAGGGGAAGGCGGGATCGGAGGATGAAGGGGTACTCTAATGTTGGTGAGTGTTTGGTAAGCAGCGAGGTATAGAGCTAACAAATATTACCTCGGGAGGGGGTTGGAGGTCGGCATCACTATGACCGAGGGCCGTCCTGATAACATGGGATATTAAGGTAGACTTGGGATCAGTTGACCCGTTCCTAGCATCCATTAAAATGCCAGAGTAATTCTACACAGAATCCCAAAGATTCCCAACTGAAGCCCACATCCAGGTCTGACCTTCGACGTCGAAATTGTTAGTGGTTAGTGATAGGTACCTACCTACCCATAAAATTCCGTGTTTACTGACCAACATAGCGGATTCCACTGAACGGCAGGGGTATCAGGCTGCAGCTCCATGGAAGATGACACTGCCCTGCTGAGCTGCGCCTATACTCCACCGCCGCTCCCGAACCAATAACGAAGCACGAAACCGTGTGTGTGAGGTGACCTTGACCCAACAACGGGAACCACCCACCACCAACTTCCCTGCCTCAACCAACAACAAACGACTATGGCGGGCGGCCACTCTCTCCACCACAACATCAACATAGAGTCCATCTACACCACAATCAAGTCGACGACATGTCCGGGCGCAAGCTCGGAGGTGGACGCATCTTGGGCAACGGCAAGGGCCTCGCGCCGCCCACAGCAGCAGCAGCAGCAGCAGCGTCATCACCGTCAGCCTCACCAACCATCGCCGCCGCCGCCATCCACAATCGCGCCGTCAGTCCATTCGCGCCCTCCGACAGTAGTACCGTCTCCTTCGTTTCGCCAAACTCAACACGTGACTCCATCTCTCCGTCATCCTCGGTCCCTCATCCCGATATCCCGCAAGACCTCGTCTCCAATGTCAGCTTGGCCGGTCCCTCCAATGGCGGCGGTCAATCCGCCGGCGTAGGCGCCAACAACGGCCGACTTGTTTGCCCAATATGTGACGAAGAAATGGTCACCTTGCTTCAACTCAACAGACACATCGACGACGTCCACCAGGAACTCCCCGAAGAGACGCAGGATCAAGTCAAGAGCTGGTTCGACAAGCAGGTCCGCAAAGCAAAGAAATTCCAGCCCTTGAATATCATCAACCAGACCCTGCGCGGGCTCGATGTGTTCGAATCGAACGAGACCACGCCACAGCAATTTGTCGCGACGGCCGCTACTGGTGCTGCTGCACCCGGACGAGGACCCGTGGAGAACCCCGAGGAACTGGTTACCCGACACCATTGGCAGAAACCAACGGGCAACGACCCCTGTACCGACCCGACGTGTACGAGGAAATTGGGGCCGTTCAGCGGGTCGGTCAACTGTCGGAAGTGCGGGCTTTTGTTCTGCGAAAAACATACCATGTACCAGATGAAGCTTAGCAGATCGGCCAACCACGAGCCGCTAAGGGGGATATGGTGTCGAGTATGCGAAACGTGCTTCAAGAGTAGGGAAGGGTATAATGATCACCAGGGGACAGTGCGGGATCACATGGCGGCGTTCAAGACGATACGAGCCAAGAGGGTGGATAGACACAAGCTGGAGGTGCAGAGGTTGGAAAAGAGGTTGACCAAGCTGACGAGGCTGTTGGCTGAGATGCCGCCCGATGAGGGGCCGGGACTACTTGGCTTGACGGGGCAGAAAAGCCAAAGGAAGATGATTGAGCAGAGTGTGGTTAACTGGGAGGAGGATGGGGCGGTTACCAACTGTCCGTTTTGCAAGCAGGAGTTTAGGAGTTGGACGTTTAGGAGACATCATTGTCGGATATGTGGGAGGGTGGTTTGCGCGGATCCAGAGACGGCATGTTCGACCGAGGTTGGGTTGCATGTTGCTCATCGTAGGTTTTCCGTTACCCTTCTTTAACTGACGGCCACTGACCTTCTTTCTTAGCAACTATAAACAACACCGAAAAGCCCCCCGGAACCGCCGCCACCACAACCACTCTCGACATCCGCATGTGCCGCGACTGCAAATCAACCATCTTCTCCCACCGCGACTTCGCCGCATCGATAGCCCACAAACCACCAGACCAACGCGCCTACGAGACCCTGCGACAGTTCGAGCGAGGCATCCGCATGTTGATGCCCTCCTTCCAAAAAGCCCTTTTGGCTCTCCAGCCTCCCAACGAAGACGATTTCCGGCAGGATAAACCCCCACCGACGTCTGCACAAGTCCAAGAAGCAGCCAAGATCCGAAAACGACTAACAGACGCCTTTGCAAAATACGACGTTGCCGCGAAGCGACTAAGGGATATGAAAACCGATAGCCCGACGCAGATTAAGTTGCAGCAGTCGGTGTATGCTGCCGCGTCATCTTTTTTGCATGCGAACCTGATTCCGCTAAAATCAGTGCCGAGAGTGCTGAGGAGTAACAGCATGCAACAACACCAACACCGCCGGCTGCTTAACGGGTCAACGTCCACCCTGTCGCCCTTACGAAACGGGGAGTCTGCCTTGTCGTCGCAAGACGCTGCAGAAACATCGAGTAACGCAGGAGCCAGTGAAGCCAGCGTCGCCCTCCAATCCGAACTGGAAGCCGAGGAGAAAGAAGCAAAGGAGAGGTTGGTGGTGCTGGAGGAACAAATGTTTATGGTACAAGAGATGTTGAAGAGTGCCAGGGCCCAGAGACGATTCGAGGAGGTTAGTGCGTTGAATAGGAATGTGGAAGAGCTGGAAGCAGAGATTGAGAGGGCGAAAGAGGGGGTCAGAGGGGTTGAGGAGCGCATGGGAGGGTTGTACATTGCTGGCTAGTCTTATGGGTGTTGAGCATGGCTATTGTTCTTTTGGGTGGTTAGCATGGCGTAGGAGTTCTGGGGCATTGTCGGTTTGGGTCTTGTTAGTTCGGAGACGGGCCATAGGCAAGGAAGGGATAGTTGGTTGGAAATTGATGCGTGTTGCAGCAGCCCGGGGGTTTTCTCGTGGTGTTTCCGGTGCATGTCGTCCAGTTGTTGGGCTTGACCATGGCCCGTCGCTTCCATCAGCGATATTACCGCCGACCGTCGAATGAGTAAATCTGAGGCAACGGACGACAACAAGAGGTAATTAAACGATTAACATTACTTCCTACAGACAGCAGAACTCCATCCCGACTACTACGAACTGGGTATCACATCCTCCACATTATCGACAACCGCCTCGAACCTACTCCTCATCCTCGCCATCCGAATCACCATCGCTGTCACTCTCACTCTCACATCCACAGTCGCTATCACTGTCGGAATCCGAATCGCTCTCGCCCTCAACCTCGTTGCCCTCCTCCTTCTCCCCCTCTCCACCCTTCGCCTTGTCCAAATTGGAAGCGCCCTCCGAGTTACTAACCCCATTAACCAGGTCCAAAGCAAAAGGCGGCGCAACCCCCTCAAACCCTCTCACCTCCTCCGTCATGGCCAGGCCCTTCCATGAATTAAATTCTTCAGCCGTATGTGCCAGGGCCCCTTCGAGGTCGATCTTCATGTGGCCGAAGGCTAAGCGGTGGTAGGAGAGTGTCTTGATCTCCTCTATCTCGTTGCTTTCCTCGGTAGCAGCATCGGCGGTGCCGGCATCAGGCGTATCAGGCGAATCAGGCGTATCAAGAGAATCGGGAGTGTTGTCGGGTGAGGAAGAGGAACCGGGCTTAATCGCATCCCCTGTGGCCCAGCCCAGACGGAGAACCTTGGTCTTGCCAGCCGCCTTCCACTCATCCAAGTTCTTGTTGGCATTGGCACACTTGCTGATGGAAAGACAGCCCTCGCACAAGAAAGTGTAAGTCAAAAAGGTGGAGTTGATGCTGGTGGCGGATTCGATGGTGCGGATCTTGAAGGCGACATCTTTTCCTTCTGTCTTGGCTGTCTTGGTAACGGCGTCGGCAGCAGCAGTGGTGGTGGTGGTAGCGGCGTCGGCAGCAGCAGCAGCAGCAGCAGCAGCAGCAGACTTGACGGTGGTCTCCTCCTCAGTAAAGCTCAAAAAAGCGACCTTGCCGAACCCGTCGGTTTGGATACCCAGGAACAGCGGCTGATGGCTCGCCGTCAATTTGGGAGAAATGGAAATCCCGCCCCAGCCTGCTCCTCTGCCCATTCCTGTTGTCGCGTTCAGGGGGAATGACAACTGGGCGATAAAGTCCGTGGCGTCGTCGTTTTTGTTGGAAGATTCATCCGTCGAGGAAGAGGAGGAAGAGGAGCCGGGGAGGAGGGAACCGATGGTGGAGCCAGCAGTAGTGGTAGTGGTAGTGGTGGAAGGCAAGCTGCCCCTGGACAAGGCCAGGGCGAAGCTGAATTGGGAGGTGGCATCGTGGAACCGCTGGAAGGTGATTCCGGTTGCTTGATCGATGAATGGCACGGAAGAGCGGTGCGGCATGGGTATAATGTGGTTCTTTACTACTTCGTTGCCATCCCCACCACCACCACCGCCCGACAAGGCCTGGCCGCCATGGCGCTTGGACTTGGAGACGGTGGTGCCAGTGTTGTTATAAGCCTCGACGGGCACGTACGTGTGGTTGGTATACAGCGTTTGCGGCTCCGGCTCCGCAGCCTTGTTGTCAGCGTCAGTGTCTTGAATTTCGCCCATCGAGTTGGCCGAGTTGGCCGAGTTGGAGGAGCCACTGTCGGTGGTGGAGCGGGCGAGCTTGATGAGATGCTCGGGAAGCTGCAAGTGAGTGCCGTGACCGGGGATGATGTGGTTGCCAATGCCGACGGGGGTGGTGGAGACGTGGGTTTTGAAACCGCCGGGGTTCAGGTTGGTGGCGGGCGCGCCGAGAGCGGAGCCTGCGGCGACGGCGAGGAGGAGGGCGGCTTTTGTTAGGAGGGACATGTTGTGTCGGGTTCTGTTCCGGTCAGTGCACGACGTTTGGTGAGAAGGAATGTCGTTGGGCTGTTGATGATGATGGGATTAAAGAATGACGATAAGGTAGTTGGCTGTTGTTTCGAAAGAGCGACTGGGGTTGAATAGGTCGCTGGTTTGAACTCTGAAAAGAAGGACTGAAGTTTCGACAGCTACCTACACCACTGCTGACTGAAAATCGTTCGGGAGATGGGCAAAGAGCTGAACTTTTAACAGAAACCCAAATGGGAGAGACTCGCTTACCAGCCCAGTGGTAGTGATCTGCACCGGCGCCAGCGGCATCCCGTCCCGACGGCACTTGGCCGATCTCAATCACCAGGGGGAACCCAGGATAAGATGATCGCAATGACTTGGCGACACCACCACCAACGACAAGGGCAACAACAGCAAGCGACTCTCGCCTCGAGGGTGGCTACAGCAAAAGCAAAACTTGTTGGGCTGAAAATGAGAATAATTCCTCCATTAATTGTAAGTACGTCACTTTGGTTCATTTGCCGACGACTCATCTTCACGTGGCTATCGGCCTAACAGCCCACAGTACACTAGTCTACTACCATAAGAGGCCCTAGGACATCACGGGCCAGGCCGCTAAGCGAACCACCACAGCGAGACACTCGACGATATGACTTTTTCCCCACGCTTGTCTCACTCTGAGGGTGATTTGATGGACTTTGGATCCATTCGGCTCAAGGATGATCGACAGTTTTTTGAGGTGGCTGCCAGCGTGCCGTGAGCCGGTCCATCATTTGTGCACGCTGGGGAGACAACAGAATGGCTCTAGCCCGCTCTCTCATATAACCCTGCTTCACATCATGGCTGATCAACACCAGCATGCCCGCACATGGGATGATATCACGCCCCCCTTTAACGGGCACGGTGCCACTTTGAGGATTGCTTGCTTAATTCCTGCCAATCGGTATTTCCACTCGGAGCAAGAGCTGTGGCAATGGCAAGTTCCGCGTCGGCACCTAGACTCTAACTACTCCGTCGCTCCGTCTTCCCCATCACGGCATTACCGTCAGAGATCAACTACGGCAGGGCCCGAGACAGTCTAGCCTAGGTAACTACTAGCAACTTATCTTCATCCACAACAGGTCTCACGTGAGGAAGATTGAACCCATTTAGTAGGTAGGTACCTATCCTCGTGGCCAATTCCGGTATCTGATGACAAATCCAACGGTAGGTACCTACCTTAACTTCCGCCCGCATCCCGGTATCGCATCACAACCATGAAACGGAAGCGATAGTACCTTATATCCTGCTGATAGACAGTCTATTTGTTCTAGGTCATCAATACCTCTATCGTCACACACCCCATCATATCTCATCTCTTTGCACTCATACACTTCCATCTCCACAACATTGAATTCCAGCCAACAACCACCTCCTCCATCCACCAACACCTCAACACCTCAACTACCTCCAATGTACACATCAACCACTGCCCCGGCACTCAACCCCACCGAGCACTACTACTAGTAGTATTCATAGCGCCTCCATCCACGGTAGTAGCCGCCGCGCCGTCAGTGGCGGTGGCAGTCGGCTCTGTACCCCCGGTCTTGGTTTCCTCTTCCTCTTCCCCCTCGTCCTCAGAAGCAGAGTCACTGCCGACGCTGGAGACGGAATCCGCATCATCTTCCTCTTCTTCTACCTCAGCACTCAACAGGGGCATTGGTCAAATCCGGCGGGGCAATGGTAGGTAGGCACATCGGCAATTGGGCACCTCAAAACGACACTCCGATGGTTGTACTCACACAACCCGAACCCAGAGCCATCAACCACCACACGCACTGACACAACAAAGGTAAACAATACCCCTTTTCTCGGCAGCCCCTGAAGGGATCCACATTCAACCGCCAACAACCTCTTCTTCATCCGTCTCACCTTGACGCATTCAGCCCAACTCCCAGGATCTGCTTCCTCTACCAAGTGAAGAAAACTTAAACTCGGTCAGCACAGTCCTTTATCAAGATCCATGCCATGCACAAGACTCACCCCCTGTGTCCGTTTCGACTTTATTGAGAAAGAGAGTTCTTCCTAGCACACCATTACCACGAAATCCCCATCACCACCACATGCAACCAGTTCATCCACACAAACTGGCGGACATTCGTTCCAGCTCCAACACCATCATTACGGGTCTTTTTAATCAAATTTCGAATTCGCTCGCTGGATATTACCCCCTTCACTCACTCATAAACGACAAACAAAACAAACACAAACAACAACCCAATCGTTCAAGATAATGTTCCAAGCTAGCCTCGTGCTGATGGCCCTCCAGGTCTTGTCCGTTGCGGCTCTTCCTCATCCCAAGAAGGATGCCGTGGCCGCCGCTTCTTCTGCGATGGCCGTAGCATCCGCAACTGCCTCCGCTGTTGCCTCGTCCAATGCTACCGCTGGTGCTGGTGCTGATGCCGGAGAGGAAGAAGAAGAGGAGAAGGACGAGAACGAAGTCGAGCAAACCGGCAAGTTCAACACCGTCATCACTCTCGGTGGCGGTGACGTCAAGACCGACACTGTTTTCCCCGCTTACAATGTTCAATCACTGAAATGACTTGATGACACATCCTCAACCTATAACGAGCCATGTTTGTGACCAAAAGACCATGGAAGTATGAGTCAAACTGTTGATTGTGCTAAGGCAATAAGAAGAGCCGGCTATTCCACCAAGATACCATAATATGAAGTTGCAAGTTAGGTCGTTGCAGGAATCGGGACTGGTTTTGGCGTCTGATACACATGGGCGACGTATTTGATGCTTTCCCGTGCTCTCTATTTTCCATCTTGTGCATTAGCAATATTGCTACGTCCAATCCGTACAATCAACTTTGTCCTCTTGGTTGAAATGTTTCGTCCCTTTTCGAAGGGATCCCTACATGTAGTCATGGCATCATCACATCCCGTTCCCATATCCTGAACGACTTGCCAGTGCACCTCATCGACTCCCATCCGATCTATTATCTTACAATGGAAGTATCATAGAAGTCTGTGGAAGTATTCGGTCAGTTCTTCGTCCAAAGGTATGACGCCCTCCAGTCCGTAAACGGACAGGCACCCAGCAACGAAACTGGACCGTGCCGTGGCCCGTGAGCTCAACATTGTCCGACCGGGCAGCCTGCCGGAGCGGCCGACTCCATCATACGCGGTAAATAGGTAACGGGGCCCGTCAACTGGTGCCTTTCCGTTTGTACAAGAGCTCGCATTCACTCGCATGGCAGGGACAATACATGTAGGTGGTGGGGTTCAGATTGCTCCCGAGTCTCTCGCTCACCTGGAAAGCTTTCCACTCCTCTATAAAACGCCCTTCCTTTCGGCATAATTTACGATCTCACAACTTCCAATTTGCAATCCACTGCTCATCGCTATGCACAAAAGTCACCAGCATTCCAGTCCATCCTTGATCATAAATCAACGATAACCACTTCTCAAATACCTTCTCAGTCTTCGTGTGAGTATATCGCCAGCTCGTGTTATGTTCGGAAGCCCAGTATGCTAGTACTAGTAAGGAACGAAGTTTATATAGCAGTAAGAAGGAATAGTAAGCAATGGCATACTGCCGTTGCTTCCTGCGTTCGGCTGTTTTCCAGTAAAATCTACAAGTCGCTGCACTTCCCCCAACTCCCTCAATAGGCTACATTTGACTAATTAAAGGCCTATAAATCGTTGGAGATCTTACTGCGTTCCTCGCTTTTATACTGCGGAAAAACCCATGTTTATAACCATAGCGGGAAAATAAGGAGGCCGTAAAGCCTTGTCAAGGCAACTAGAGTTTGCACTCAAACTAGGCTTTGTAACTGAGGAGATATCTGATATCTGATTGGTCGGATGGGTTGATGGTTCTTTCCTGAAATTCGCTGCTTCCTTCTACCTATATTAATGAGGTTAACGAAGGCCTAATTAATTAATTAAGCTAGTGGCTCAATGGTTCTCATCGTCGATCTCGCTTTCGATATCGCTAGTTCGATTCCGATAGCAGTCGCTTTTTTTTTTATTGCGTGAAAAGTTTCGCGTGAATAGCTTTAAGTTAAAGTTTCGAACCGCCCCTTATCCACCTACTAACCTAACTATTAAAACTTCTAAGAGCGGCCTTCTATAATAATAATTATAAAAGGTCTTTTAGGAAATTATTCTTTTTCTTAGTTATAAATTCTGACTAATTAGATATTAGGAAATTTGCAAACTGTAGTTAATATGCAAACCCTATGCTGCCTGCCTTTGCTTTAATATTAGACTAACCCTTGAAGCCCTCTATAAAGCCTTTATAACTAATACTGGATTGGTATCGCTGGTGTTGTCACCTGTCACAATGACAGTCGTTGACTAGCCACGGCATCACTGATGCCGCGGTCGCATCCCTACTTAGGTGGGTTCTGTAGATTAGATAAGGATCGCGCACATATAGTGTCACACGGACATCCGACCTCAACCCTGACCCTACAACGTGAGGCTCACGGAGCCGCACATCTCTCAGCCTCGCGCAGATGCTTCAGCGTATTCCAGCCAACGATACCTCTGCCGGCTGCACTGCCCCTCACGCTAGGACAAGCCGGCCAGACCAGGGAGGAGAACCCTGTCCTCACAGGACCATCCCCAGCCAACCACAACAACAGGGAGGCGTCAGCGATATAGCCGGCGCCAAAGGAGGGAAGCGACTGGAGGAAACCACCCATGAAGATCCACCTGTAAGCACACGCGTGCACACTGCTAGATAGATGCCTTACGGCCTCATGGCTGGAATTAGGCCAACAGACACTGTACGTACCGATCAGAAGGAAGGAAGGCTTTGGCATAAAAAGGCCAGGAATCCCAGCCCAGTTGGAAAGGCTTGAAAGGATCAATAAGGCCTTCGAGACCAAAGTAGTTTATTAGCTGAATTGAACTACTGTTCCAAGCCCAGATTACTGCCCTTGTCACATGGAGGGAGCTGAACTGGACGGACGGGTAATACCTCGGGCGCATGGGACTGTTGGCTTCTGTGCGTCAACGATTGGGAACCAGGAGGGCAATTGACGATTTCGTGCTTGTTGTTGATATTTGTGCTTCGCACACGGCGGTGACGGCGCGGAGAAGAAGGCAGAGTGTAGAGGAGGCGAGGAGTGGTTGCTGTCCGGGACTTGATAGGTCACGGTGGACATGGAGAGTGATGAGCAGAGCTAGAAGTCGCAATAGCAAATGAAGAGAACCTAATAACCCAACACTTCCACTTGCAACTTCAATTTTTGTCATGACAATTGCCAAGCAATTTGGAGCTTCCAATGACTTTTCCCGAGGTTGAGAAAGGAGCTTTCCATGTAAAGGTCTGACCTTTATTGTCAGGGCACCAACCCCAGCACCTCACTCACCGGTCCATACCTTAGGCACCTACCCCGGTACAAACGCTGGAAAGTATTACCTGCCTATATAGATAGAAGGAACCTACTGGGGATGGAAGGAACCTACTGGGGATGGAAGGAACCTACTGGGGATGGAAGGAACCTACTGGGGATGGAAGGAAGAAACTATCTACCATGGAAGGAAGCCCTGCTCACAAGGAAGCCATAGATATGATCAGGGAAGCCAGAGGTTCGAGGAGCCCTGATGGGAAGGCTCATTGATAGCGGATCTCCCTGTATATAAGACTGGCCTCCCCAGGCCTCCAGAGGTTGGGATTTTCCTCCTCATCTCCATCATCTTCTTCTCCAATCAAATCAAATCTCAGTAGTCAAAGCCTTCTTTTCCCTGACATTCATCCTAGAAGGCAGGCAACACCAAGGTCCTTTCATTCTCCACCCGCTCTTTTGGGCTTCAGCATCATGCTTGGGGAACAGACAGCGCTCGACAAAGCTTGTAGAGCCTTGAATTTTCCCCCAAAACCTTCCATCTTGATGCTGCTTCGTCCCCGGCACCCCCATCGATCGAATTCTTCCGATCCCGCCCTCCCGGCAGTTAACCCGACGACAATGCCAGGGGAATCTACGCTCTCCTCTTGGAGAAGCCCGATTACCCTCCTAGAGTCTACCTCGGGTACAAGAGCAGTATTCAGCATTAAGGAAAGATTCCGAGATTATGACTGTGGACACCAGACTTCCCCCGCCATATCCAATACGCAATCAACAAAGGCTACACGGTCCGGGACCGCGGGGCGTGGAGATCCTCGCTTTGCCGAGGAAGTTCATCTTGGGCATCACTGAGCTCGAAAGGGAGCTCTGGGTCCATATCTGCCTTGCTAGGCCCCTCACCTATCAGACTTCCTGATCCTAGGTCTTAGAATCTTACCCAACGTAAGTTCAGTTTCTCAACTTCCAAAACTTGCGAAATCACTCCCGGTCTATCTCTTCAATTCGCATTCTGTATGGCACATCATGTCCCGTCATCTTTCTGTAGGAGTCTCACTTCTCAAGACGTTGCTACGATTTATATCCCTCAAACATTCATGTTGTCTGAAATAGCTCCTTTTTAATCTTCTTGTGCTCTTCAGTCCGATTTTAACCTTTTATCCAGTCCCAAAAGCCACAGAAAGACTGGAAAAGCAGCAATGGACCGCGATCATAACCTCCAAGTTTACGTCGATACCAAAGAGTGACTCAAGACCAGCTACAGAGATTGCCTCCAGCGGTATCCCTTTGCTTCACCATTACCTGCTTAGAGGTATACAGGCAAACTGGCATCGGTACCACTCCCACCGAAGCATACGGACACCATCAGAGTGTTGGTGATAGCGATCGAAGCTGCATTCCATTGTATTCTATGGTTAATGGTCAGTTACGAATAACCTTGTCTGGGGATTGCACGATGAGGATGGCAACGATCTTTGCCCTTGGCCCAAGGGCGATTACGAATATATCGCTGAGGGGATGCGTCTAAGAAAGCTGAAGGGTAAGTCGACCACGCGTATATGCTTGCTATTCCAGAAGAAGGTTACCTATGTTAACACGCCCGTAGGCACGCTAACAAACGGGCGGACTTCAACTCTATGTACGGGGATGTCAGGTATATCGGACACAATTCATTATACGCGCCGCATACTCTAATTGCGCCGACTCCGGCTCCAACGGCCGCCCCTGCGACTTCCCCCCGATCCTCTATAACCTCGTACGCGCCTTTTAGGAGTCGGCCTGTACAGTCCTAGAGTTCGGCATGGGCACCCCAGCTGGCATTGTGGCTATCAAAGTCCTCCGCCGCAATGCCGTCGAACTCCGCAACGGCATCCACGCTCTCTGCGAGCGCCTCAGCATTCATCCCGGGGAATCCAGCGAGTTGACCAACCGCAAGGTGGCCTGGTTTATCCGCTTCGGCTTTCGCGATGTTGCTCCTGGCTGGGTGGCGGACGTATTGCCCGGCCGCCGCGCTCTCTGCAAGCATACATCGGAAAGATCTACGACATCGAGCACCGTACGAGGACCTTGCTTTCCGTAAGCAAGGAGATGAAGGACACAACCCCGACAGGAGCCTCTCCTAAAGAAGCCGAGGAATATTTGGACCGATTCATTAGCCCCTGGGCTGTTAGCTCCCTCGACCTCGACTTCCTTCCCGCGGCCCCCGCAGCTGTGTCACAAAAGCAAGAAGGAGAGAAAGATACTAGCAACCAAAGCTCCTATTTCTTATCCTGCTGGGTGCCTTACCAGGACTCGTTGCACGGTCAATGTTACGAGCACTGCCCAGAGCTACTGGTGCCGATACTAGTACCTTTTTGTGTGTGATTCTGTATGTACCTGTAGACGTATCCTTCCTGGCCGGCGAACTCTGGGAATTGCGATAACGTTTTAGGGTTGTTGTAATCTGCGGACCCCTTATGCGTGCCTCGAGTCTTGTCCGTACCGTTGAGTGGATGGAGGGCTTTGAGCTAAGCTCTCGCATGGCTCTGTAGGATCGTCAAGAGTGGAGTTTGTCGTGGGGCTTAGCAAATAACCTCAATCTTGCCTAGAGTTCCAGTTCTCAGTTGGGATAGTACGTAAGGTAGTACTTAACTTCATTTGATTGAGACCGTCGTCGTGCCTTCTCAATTCACAAACTGTGATGGCGTCTTGCTACTTCAGCGAAGTATTGACTTACTTTTGCATTTAGGCATGTCGTTGTAAAAGTCCTGGAGAGCTCGTCTCTCCTTGAGGCCCGCATTCTTAGGATTGAGACCCGGATGCGTATCAAGCTCGAACTTCTTCGCCCGTATATATAGGGCCGTCTTATATGCCATGTTCATAAACAGCTCTGTCATCCTATATGATGCAGGAAAATCTGCCAAGCAGCAATATCCCTCATCATCTTTATCCTTAGAGCGTACCGTATCCATGGCCTCCTGGACAGCACCATCGGACATATCATCGTCGTAATATTCTCTTGCCGGGAATTTCGACCGGCGCGTCCGGGGCTGGTCCCTCGAGCTGGGCTCCTTCAAGGCCGCCTTACGCTTATTCTATAATAATGGAATGCAGTGTTAGACATGATCGATGTTTCGATATAATGAAGACGGAGAACTTACTCCGGCATATGCGCGACGAAGAACGTCTCTCATTTCCGGGTCCGTATCGCCGAGAAGAACAAGAAGAAGCAACAGGAGGAAGAGGATATGCGAAAGCAGCTATCGAAGGAGCATAAGATGGACATAGAGGAAAAGAGGAAGGAGAAATGGAAGAACATTGAGGAGAGGGAGGAAGAGAAGAAGAAGAAGAAGAAGAGGATGACGGAATAACAAGAACAATGGTGAAGTTGGCGGATTAAGAGGAGAGCAAAGGATGAACATGAAGAGGATGGGGAAACCAACGCTATAAGACATCAAAAAGGGGCCTGAAGTATGCCCGTGCAACGGTGTGGATTAACCACATTTACCGGACTAAGGTAACTTTCTTGGATAAGGGAAAATGCTTGTGCTGATGAGTGCCCGCCGATGTTGATGTGACTCGAACTTCGCCTTCTTCAAGTACCTTAGTAGCTGGCCAGCTCGCAAATCATCCAATTGCAGCATATCGAGCACGTGTACCTACGTGCTGATGAAACATGGATTTTGTGCTCGACATCCGCGTTGTGCTGCATCTTGCGTGCAGTTGCAGGATTATTGGGCATGGCGTGGGCAGGTTGCGAGTTGTTGATACGGATACCTATTGTCGAGAACGACGGTCCTGTGCGGTGACTGGGAAAGGCACCTGCGCTGATACAGATGTCAATGTGGAAGGAGGCTGTCACGATGGAAGCGAACAAGTCCGCCTATGGAAGGAAGGAAGCTACCTCTATTCACAGACGGAAGCAACGCCAAGCACACGAGGAAAGCCTCTACCTGGCAATTTGGCAATGCCTAACAGGAAGAAAGGTTAGCCACAATATTTCCTATACTTGAGACGGGTCTCCCCAGGCTTTGGAACCTCTTCTCTTCTCCTCATCTTCATCACATTTTACACTCAATTCAATTGGCACAAACAGACTTTCTCGCAGTTATATGCACGCACACAAGGACTGCATCGGACATCCGTATGGACCTGCCACATCTTACCCCTTCAAGTCCGCGAGCTGGCCTATTCTGCCAGGTCAAGAAGTCCGTTTAACTCCATCATAGGTCCTGCCTTTTCTCCCTTTATTTGCGGCATACACCTCTTGCCAGATATCGCCCCAGCTTCGTCGACGAAAGTGGAAAGATGTCAGGCCCAAATCAAAAAGGCCGAGCCAGCAACAATCCATAGGCTCACCGCTTAGCAAGGGCTTTATCTTCGACCCAGCCAAAACAGCAGGGTGAGACCGAGGAACAGACCAAGACGAGCAAGTGTCTCAATCCTCAATAGGATGCTTACACCTGTCGATGCGAATTAAGAAACAAGAACGTAGCGCTCAAAATGATCCTGCCAGATCCAATGAAGCGGCTGAACTCGAACATTATGCCATCTTTAGGATAGGTAAATGACAAGATCGCTCTACCCCATGGGGAAACGCATTTAGCCATAACTGTTTTCCCCACAAAGCAATCTATCTCACGGCAGTTTTGAGCGGATTTCAGTGCTCCCCTGCCAGCCCGTCCATCATCCAGAGTTATTGCGACTCGACTCATCCTTATTGCTGCAATGGCAATGATGCCAATTCGCATCAGCAGTATGTTAACAAGTATGGGCAGCAGGCGTTGGCGTTTGTGAAGAAGTTGGTGGATGCGGCTTGAGTTGAGTACCTAAGATTGGGCTGGGTCGGGGATAACATAAAGGACGGCATGGATGAGGCGGGAGGCTCTTAGGGATCTCGGTGTTAGACAACATGCTTGGTACATGGCCCCCAAATACTTACCTTGGGTATGTACCGACAGGCAGTCGCACAGCACGGTGTTGTTATACAGGGTCCTGGAAGCCGCGAATTACCTGATTCCATGCCAACATTAGTTGTACGGATAAGGTATGTTCATGAACTAGAATTCATAGGGGATTAAAGGCATATACCCTCCGTCCGATCATCACTCGTAGGTATTATCCAATCCGTGTCGTAAGTCATTCCTCTTCACTCTTGTAGTCTCCCAACCTCACCTCTAAAAGAGACCAAGACCCATACCCACAGCACCAGCAACACAAGCCAAAACCATCACACCCGATCCCCTCAAACTAACCGCAGCACCCTCAACAGGCGCGCCCGAAGCAGAGGCACTAGGCGTCGCACTCACAACCGCCGATCCAGATCCAGTCGGGGCAGCAACACCACTGGAAGTTGTCGAAGTCGACGAGGGAGCAGGAACCGTAGAGGTAGAGTTACCCGAGTCGGAACCGCCGGCAGCAATCGAAGCCTTGTACTTTTCAACGATCCAGTTGACAGTCTCCATGGTATAGTTGCCAAAGTAGCCGCCGTGCACGGTGGAATCCGCGCCAGCATCGCAGTAGATGTCACCGGTATCGCACCAAGAGGCAATACGCGAGGCGAGGGGACGGCAGGAGGTCATGTTCTCGCGGGGGAAGATCTGGGTATCGGCGTTAATACAGCGAATCAGAGAGAAAGGGGGGCGCTGATGGATGAACAAGGGACTGGAGACTTACGCCATTGTTGGTGCTGGTGCCAAGGTTCCAGGGAGCGCCGCCGTCAGGCCCGTCGACTGTGTGGCTTGGGTCACCGTAGGCGACGGCGGCGACGACTGTTGTTAATGTTGTCTCACGTCAGCTTCCCTTCATATTCATGCTCGATCTCAGAGGTCCACCACGTATAATCCCCAAGCCCAAAGACGATGGATGGAAAGTGGTGAGAAAACATACCCGTCTCGTTGAACACGTCCAAATACCCCTTGCTAGCCTGATAATCATTGCCCTCTCCCGAGTTGCCACAAAGCGAGTCCATCATGGCATGTGCGCCCTGGGAGTATCCCAGCAGGGCAACCTTGGTGTCCGGGCACCTCTCATGGTAATCAATGAGCCTCTTCTCAAAGGCAATGGCTCCCTTCTCCTCCGAGTCGCTGTAGTTTGTGAAGGTGGCGGGATAGTCGATGGCTTCAATGGTCGATCCGGGAATGAGGAGGGTGACGTTCCGGGCGACAACGCCGATCCGGCCGAGACCCGCGGGTTCACTGCTGCCGCGGGCGACCATCATGTGAAGGCCGGTCGCGCAGGGCTCCTCACGGATATAGTGGGAGACGGAGGCAGCGGCCTCGACAAATCGGGCGACGATCGTCCACATTTTGGCGTCAAGGCAATGATGTGATATTTGATGTCGATGAGTGAGTGAGGGAGTGAGGGAGTGAGTACCTTACCTGACGGTAGAGGCTCTCTCGTGTTGTCCCGGCCGACCGTATAAACGCTGTCTTGGCGGGTCCGTGAGTACAGCTGCTTTGACGATGAAAACGGGAAAATGAAGAGAGAAAAAAAGAAGAAGAGACGGGGAAAGCAACAAGAAAGGGTGTGGTCAGGTGGGGGCAGGAAAAGCAGGAACAAAAAAGCAACGACACCTTGGACAGGCAAGTACTAAGAAATGCAATGGCGCGCTATCATGGCACTAACAGGGGGAGGCCGCCATCCTCTGTGCAGGTGCTAAGACATAGCCAAGTCCGCTAAGATGGTGCTAGCCGGCAAGCCCGGGGTCCCGGTCAGCAGTCACCACATAGCAGAAAGGGTAGCCCTGATTTATCATCATCAATGACGACTGCCGCCAAGCACAGTTAGATGGTGGTTGCCAACGGATCGAATTTCCCACGTTTTGACACATGTTACGGAAACAACATAGCATTCAGTCGCAATTCGCAAGTTGATCCTGTTATGGATAATGCCCCCTGATCAGTCGCGGACCCCGGTGAGTTGATGATGACAGGCCGGATGCGGATTGCGGGGAGCCGAACGGGAGCGTCAATCAGTGGATAGTGTTGTTTGATGGTGGGCCGAGGTACGCGTATTTCGGATGTTCCCGTTCATCTTGGGGTTGAGGAATGAGGACGGATAATATTAAATGCAACGACGAGGATGAAAAGGGGAGTTTCCCCGACAACCTTGTTTTTTGTTTTCTTCCCTTACCACCATGTTCCAACCACAGCCGATTGTACCCGGGAAATAAACGACAAAAAGGCAAGAAAAAAAAAAAGAAAAAAAGAAAGAAAAAAGAAAAAAGAAAAGAAAAAAAAGAAAAGAAAAAAAAAGAAAAAAAAAAAAAAAAAGAACAGCACGAATAACAACGTCGAGTTCTCCATCATCATCAAGCATACGTCTCCTTCCGAGCCAACGCAAACTGACAACGAACGCAAGGAAAGGTGGTCTTTGGTACGCAGCTCATTGTTGCAATAAGAGATTACCTATTCTGTATCAGACAAGGACGATTTCCTCCATCTTCATCTCAGAGAGGATCTTGTTCCAGCAGCTCCATTCGAGCTCTATGTTCCCGAGCGCAATCCGCGACCGCGCCAGCGCCCTCGGCGACTCAACCAAGCCCATTCCTACTCGTCGATAAGCCTTGCTGCCATCGGGCTTGTTTGCGGGTTCAACGACAAGCATGTAATCCCCGCTGCGATTTCTGACAAGCGGAATGACATGACGCGTGAAGCCAGACGGTGGAGGGCAGCTGCGCACGTCAACCGTATAGTCGAGGGTTAGGCACCCTAAGGTCACCTTTCCATCAGGTCTATAGGAATCTGCACTGGTGGTATAAATCGACATCGCTCGATAACGGCTTCCTTTTCCCCGCCAACGATGAACAGCGTCATACTTGCTCTCCACACAAAGCTGAACCACGCCTATCGGTGCGCAGAAGCGAAGCTCGGTTGCCTTGTTTTCTGCAGTTATGCCTCGGTCGTCGTAATAGTACCGGTCGGTGTTGGAGGACGGTAGAGAGTTTAGGGGAAAGAGTTTGGGGCCAGCTACAGATGCCCAACTCCAGGAAGGGATGTTGGGGAGACCCGTCTCGGGTGAGTCAGCAAAGAGGTTTCCCATCTTCCAAAACAAATACAAAAGTATCCTGTGTCCATCCAGCCATATGCCGAAATGATATTCTTGATCTTTCCTGTGAGATGTTGCGAGGGCCCTTACAATACCCTGAAGGGCAGCCAGTCTATCCGTCTCATAAGTGAGCTTCATCTGGGAATAGGTCTGTATCAAGCTACGCCATCGGCTGGTTACGATGTCGAACGAAGGGATATCAAACGTTATATCGTAATTGAGGTAGGCTTCCGTCTTCGCTTCTTCACGGCACTTCCAATGCAGCGATTTCACCTCGGCCCATACAAAGCGGCGGGAGAGGCTCCATTCTTGCATCACCCAAGCGCGTTCGGACAGGGGGCATTCGCGCCACGGGTTAAACTCGCCAATGTCGGTTGGCCAGCCCGGTTCGGCCAGAAAACACGTTACATAGGATGCTTGTAGGTCTGGATAGCCTTCCATGTGCGTGTAAACCCTGACGACTTTCTCCGGGTCCGGTCTTTGATGGCCTTTGAAAAGCCCTTCGGAGGAATCGCGCGCATACGCAGCTCCCAACGTGAGCGTCGCCCCTTCATAGACGGAACACATATTGTGTGCCTCCGCTTCCCAGTCTGATAGACTGTCTTGGATAATACACAACGCATCGATCCACAGATAGCGGATTCCCAACTCTCTGGTGACCCAAACAGCGTCTGCAAAAGTTTGGGGAAGGCGATCAAATGGGATACCGGAGGATATGTAATCCTCGATGGTACCAAGCGTTGTTTGGAGCGGCCGTTTATCGGGGGGGCCCCAACAATGACTGAGGGCAACGTATGGAGCGCGTGGCCGTGGCGTCTCTAGGGTGGTTTCGACAAGTCTGACAAGAGGTGAATTGGGAGATCCAACATCGAGTACACGGGAGGGCAGCTGGCTCTGATCCAAGGGTGAGGTCTCGTGCTGGGAGTAAATTCCAAATCTTTGACCGGAGAGCGCGGTTCTGCACTTTGGATGATCACGGACACATTGCCACAGCCAAGACCTTAGTTGAACAACAGTCCCTGGTCCTCTGGCTCTGGTGTCCATACATAGAATAGGCTTTATCCACGAGACGCCCTCAGGCGAGTGGAAAAAAGGTTCCGTTTCAGCCACCACTTCCATGTCTTGGGATGTGAAGTCATGGACGGCGCTACGATTGCCCAAGGTTTGTGATCTTATTCTCTCAAAATCACGGACGTACTCTAGAGGTAAGTAGATAGAAAGGGTTAGTTCAATACAAGTAACAACGAAAAACACCCAACGAATATGGGAGATAGGTAGGTGGAACTGCAGTCTGGTGGCTGGCTGGTACCTCTAGTTACCTACCTCGCCAAATTGGAAACATGAATTTCGCGGAATACCGCGGCAGGATGAACGTAGCCCAGTGGATTCTGTTAGGAAGGTCACATACGGCAGTATCAATATCATCTATATGCAACGGGTGGACCACAATTGGCTCATCTGTCTCTCCGGTTCGGCCCATGCATTCGTTCAACCGGTCCAACGTGATGACGGAGACAAGTGCCTTGCACAGGTCACACTTCTGATATGCATCGCAATCGAGGAGTTGTCGGACTGTCTTCCAAGCAAATTCGTAGTACCTGTGGCCATATTGGAGACGTGGAGCTTTGATTGACGACTCGGGTCTGGTGTTGATCTGGACGGCCAAATCGGAACAGTCCGCGCAAATCATCTTGAAAGGGGGAAATATGTCGGTCACAATGTGTTGCTATAGCACAGGACATGAAAGCCCTTGGAATATGAGGAAAGGAAGGATTATGAGATGTAGTTGCGAATGGCAATATTTTTTTTTTTTTAAACCCAAGGCTTCCATATGTTGGTGGCTTGGTGCCTAACGGCTGCCCACGTAGTCGCCTGAATATCAAATATGCCCAAGGTACCTCTTTAAACCTGATCAGATTGCTAGCGTGGTACTTTTGAGCGACACGTACGTTCTCGACTTTGGTTAGGTGGGATTCAACGATATAACAGCTGGAAACCCGCTGGACATATATCCCTTTGGGGTATGGTCTATACGGTACCTAATCTTCAAGTTCGCTATAGCGTGAAGTATTTTGCACTTTCTATCCTGCCCTGGTTTTGTGGCCATTTGAACCAATCATATTCTCAAGGTCGCACGTCTCTCCCCTGCTGAAAACTGGAAGAAGTCCTACGCTAATAAACAAACCAGGATTGAATTGTACATGGTGGAGCAGTAATAGGTGAGCTAAATGTTGTAGGGTTGCACGCGCTAAACAACAAGCACTGGAGAGCGGTTATTGACGATCAGGATGCGAAGGATGAAGGTGCGAAGGCAAGGTATCTACCTCTAGGTATATTGTATTGAAGCAAGAAGTGAAGTTCAAGGCACTCCCATTTAGAGGTATACGAATGATTCCAAAAATAAGGTAACGGTGATGATTCACCGCCAGGACTCCAGCGCATCTCCTATTTTCATCCACACAGCCAAACCACATGAATCGGCTACCTAGTAGGTACCCAAGGTAGGTAAGGTAGGTACCGTTCTACTCAACAATAAAGCCCCTCAACATGCGGACAATAATGATACAATCCCCACTCGACCTCAAACGTCTTCCCCCTCAACACATCCAAATAACATTCCATCCGTCCTTTACCCCCCACCTTGGCCTCCTTATCGATATCCTTTGACTTTCCCCCGACATTTTTTATTTTTACACCCCTGATCAAGTCCAGGATCATCATCAAGTCGTGGTTCCCGACCTTGGCCCAGCTTCCCTGGGGGTGCTGGCCCGCCAGAACCGTGATTCCAAAAGCGCACGTCATGTAGTGCGCGACTTCGTACTGGGCGCCGTTCCAGTTGGGGAACTTCCACAAAGCGCCCTTGGCCTGCACGTTGGCGAGCATGGTGGTGCAGTCGCCCCATCGGGGGGAGATCCTGGAGGATTCGTCGACGGTGGAGGCGTAGTTTTTGCATTCCCAGTGGTCGCTGCGGGGGAGGATGAGCGGATCACTGCTGTTGTTGGTGGGAGAATTTGTAGGGGAAAGTTCAAGAGCGGTCGTGCTGGGGAGCACAAGGGCGGTGGTCGTCGTTCCTGTGAATGCGAGCCCCAAGGCTAGTAGAGTCACTCGGAGGAAGAAGGTTGTGGTGATCATTGTGATGATTGTGTGAGTGAGTGTGAGACCGTGAGTGAGTGAGTGAGTTGCTTGTGAAGCTTTTGGGTACCTCAAGAGAGTGTAGTATACAGCTCAAGACTCAGGTACAGTTTACCAGATAGGTGATGTGCCAAAGACTGTCAAGAACTTATACCTACACATATATGGATTTCCTCCAACAGCCACGCAGGGCAGGTTGCAATCCTGACTACCTTATGTCGGATACGATGCATGACCCAACCGACGCATGGTTCTCATTCTCCCTCGCCTTTGAAGGTCCAGTCGGATTGTACCTAACAAAGGGCCTGATTGCAACATCAACCCGAAGGGATTACACGGCTGGTTGGTTGTTTGTTTGTTCATTGTTGTAACGCGGGGGACGTGGGTAGACATAACCAAAACGAAAAGATTCTTTGACGGGTTAACAAAGCGGCAACTCGTTGGCTTGACTACTTAGACTATTGTACGGATGAGTGGTAGGTGATGCGTTCCAGTGTTCTGTTTTCGCTGTTGAGGTTCATTCATGTTGCCGTCCGGGATCTGGACCCGATAACTTGGATGTTGGATCTCCAGTCCAGCAAAATGTATTCCGTGCCATCACTATGGACACTGGACATGATGCAAATCTCGAAGCAAGGGACGGGAGGCAACAATGCGGAAGACGGTTCAGGTACCAACGGGGTCCGGGTATGAAGAAGTCTGGGGCCGTGAAGCAACCAGGCACTAACCAGCCGTCCTAGGACGCGGGAAAGGGGCCGTATCGGACGTCGTTGCTCCAGTCGTTGGAGGCTATGGAAGTTGTTATGTACGAAAGAGTTGTACGAAGGCTGGCTACCTAGTAGGTGACATGGAGCCAACAGTCAGCTATCCATTGTATCACCTCTTACAGGAATGGAGCGAAGCGAGGTCCTCTCCCCGGGAAAGTGCGAATGCGTTCATAGGTACCTACAAATACCGTACCTACCGACATGAAGAAGGCCGGGAAGTGTCAGTTCCAACCGTCCCGACAAGCGGGAAGAGAGCCATCCATGTGAGACGTTGAAGGCTTAGCCAAGTGCATCAATCGCCAGCATAATACCTAGAGGTATCGAGCGAAGCGAGGTCCCCTCCCCGGATGGGGCCGCCGGAGGCATCATCACATCCATTCCATTCAATGCACAGGAACATCAAGATCTACTTAGAACACAAGATTGACTGAACATCAACACATTAAATCATTCAGCTACATGCATAACCAACAATCATTACATGCAGCCAATACAGAACCATAATACACCCTCCCCCCCTTCTTAGTCCTTACTGCTTTCCCCCCTTACCGTTGTTACAACCCTTACCCTTGCACTTAGTATAAGGTGCAATCCGGCCCTCAATCTGAACGTCCACGGGCGTCGTCTCGTTGATATACCTTACAAGAACCTCATCAAGGGTATCCAGCATCGGCAAGTTCTCAAACGGCTGCGCGAAGAAGTTATCGCCTCCGCCAGCGATAAAGTCAATGGTGACGACCTTGTACTGGTCCTTCATCTTCAGCTTCTTGCCGCCAATGGTGACGGCAGTCAGCGTGCCGACGCCGTTGTCGGGCGAGTTCGCGGGCTGGTACTCGATCTTCATCCCGTGGGAGACCTGCAGGAACGAGGTGACGGGCTTGCCGTTGGCCTTGTTCACGCGGGCGACGATGCCGGCGAGGAGGTCCCAGACCTGCTGGCCCGAGAGGGTGACTTCGACGACGGCGTTGCCGAAGGGGAAGGCGGTGAGGACTTCGCCGCGGGTGACGGGGCCGGCGTCGATGGAGGCGCGGATGCCGCCCGCGTTGGTGATGGCGAAGGCAGGGGCGACGCCGTCGGTGGACGAGTTGAGGCGGTACTCGAGCATGGCGTCGCAGAGGACGTTGCCCATGGTGCATTCCTTGAATTGGCAGGTGGACTGGTCGAGCACGACGTTGGTGGTGCCGATTACTTGCTTGGAGAACTCGTCAAAGGGAACGCGCCACGCGTCGATCTGCGCCTGGAGAGCCTCGTCCTGCTTGGTCTCGTTGGTCAGGTGGATGGGGCCGCCGTGGTACTCGAGGATCTTGCCGTCGGCGTCGTACGTGACGTCGATGTAGCCGAGGTACTCGCCCCAGCGGTAGGCGGTGACGATGAAGACCTCGTCGCCGTCCTTGTTCTTGACGATGGTGGGGTAAGGGCCCGCAGCGCCGGGCATGTTGCCAAGGGGGGTGTGGCTGTGGCCGCCCATGATCAGGTACAGGCCCGAGGTTTCCTTGGCGAGACGCTGGTCCTCGTCGTAGCCGATGTGGGTGATGGCGGCGATGCGCTTGATGGAGGTGGTGGAGCGGATGTGGTCGATGGTGTCCTGGACGGCCTTGACGGCGTCGGTGAACTTGGTGCCTGGGCCGGGCGAGGAGATGGAGGGCACGGTCTCGGTGGTGACGCCGATGACGGCCAGGTCGTACTCCTCGTAGATGTGGTAGGGCTTGATGGTGCGGTTGAGACGGGCGTTGTCGGAGAAGACGTTGGCCGAGATGATGGGGAAGGTCAGGCTCTCGAGGAACTGGCCGAGGACCTCGTCGCCCTTGTCCCACTCGTGGTTGCCCAGCGTCATGCCGTCGAAGCCCATCTGGTTGAGGGTCTCGGCAATCTTCTCGCCGCCGTAGTAGGAGAAGAACATGGTGCCCTGGAACTCATCGCCGACGTTGAGGAAGAGCGAGTCCTTGTGCTGAGGGCGGGTCTCGTCGATGACGGTCTTGACGCGGGAATAACCGCCATAGCAGCCCTTGGCCGGGTTGGTGCAGTCGGTGCCGGAGGCGGAGAACTGATCGAGATGGGCGTGGACATCGTTGATGTGGTAGAAGGAGATGTTGTAGTTGCCGTTATCATCGATGAAACGCTTGGAGAGCTTGCGCTCGCTGATCAGGTGGTCCGCGGCCGAAGCCAACATGCCATGGCCGCCCAAGAGCAGGAGGCCGGCCGTCGAGAGGAGCTTGCCGAGAGACGCCATGGTGAATCGTTGACTCGGTGTTGTGTGGTTCGGCTGAGGGAGGTCCTGAGGAAAAGGACGGGAACCAGACACGGACGGACTCGGTACCACCATATGTATGTTGGACCGACGGCCACGCCCGGTTTTTATATTAACATGTAGAACATGGTGCCTTGCAGCACCCACATGAGGAGGGTACCTCTATCCAATGTCATGTCGATCGGCGGCCACGAGTCTTGGACCTGCGCCGTTAGCTCATCTTACAGGGTGGTATTGGACGGGCAGGTGGGCGAACCTATTGGCTATCGCAGGCTTGCTGTGCAGCGTGGGAATCCCTGGGGTCGGGAACACCAATGTAATGTAACCACTCACCACGTTCGGGTCTCGGCAAAGCCTGGCTCGTGGCTTTCACTTTATCACCTTCCCGGAATGTGCGGTACACGTAGGCGAACCCTGCCGAACAGGGGGCCCCTATCGCCCGCTACAGTATTGGTTCTTATCCTCCTTCCGTCCTCAGTAAGCTCCTTGCTGCTTGCTGGAGAATGCCCTCAAGAAGAGGGATATTGTTGAATGTTGACATGGTGAGCATCGACACGTGGGCAGGCGCATGTTTTGGCCTTTGTGGATTGTGGATTGAATATGCAAGAATGGGGCGGTGGTACAGAAAATACCTCCTTGGTACAAAAGTTGGCTGGATTTCATCGTGTGCAAAGGTAGACAAAATTGTACGAATGGCCCTGGTGTGCAATCACGAGCAACAACAGCGGATGATGAAGAAAGGAGAAGAGCGGAAGGGTCTGGACGGAGGTCTAGAAAGTGGTGCGGTCTGGGCAGGGCACGGTGGGCACGTGACCCGGTGTGCCTGCCGGACCCACCCACCAACACCTGGTCCGTGAGTCGACGCTCAATCGCCATGTAATTCGTGCGACACATGTTTCCTCTTGAAACAATGGTTCGTGACCGATTTTTGAAGCCATTCCGACTTCAATCTCAATACTCGCCTTGATACTTATAAGTGGCCTTTACCTTCCATTATTACTTAGTAGTCTCTCAAAAGACCACACAAGTATAGTGTGAAAACCTCATTTCTACGCGAATCATATATACTACCATTTTGAACTTTTCAAGTAACCAACCAACGACTGACCGGCCAACCCAAGTTTTCCTTTCACCCTCACCCGAACCAATCAAGCCTTCAACTTCTTCTCCAACTCCTTCAACAAGTCATCCAGCGTCATCCACCCTTTACTCCCCTCCCATGCCTCCCTCGCCTTCCCCCTCACACTCCTAATTGGATACCTCGCCTTCGTCTTCCACTTGGCCCCAATCTCCTCCACTCCCTGCCCATGGTCCATCACCAACCTAACCAACTCAACCGTCCTCTCGACAACCGTCCCCCAAGCCTCCTCATCCTCCAACCAGCTCTTCTGCTCTGCACCATGCCCTGTCCCCGCAGCAGAGGGGAGCAGTCCACCAGCACCAGCGCCAGCGCCAGCCGCCCCATACGCCGCCCTCCACGCCTTCTCAGCAGCATCGATAGCCCCAGCATAATCCCTCTTCCACTCCCTCACGCGGACAATCTCCGCCCAGAGATCATGTCGCTTGGTAATCAACGGCGCGACTTGGCGTTCAAGCAACTCGCAAACGGCGCGCTCTTGCGTGCCGCGGGGCGGGTCGTACACACCACCAGGTCCCACACCGGCGGGGATTATTCCCTTGCTGAGGACACACTCGTTCACCAGCAATTTCAAAACGTCAATGTCCAGCGCGTCCTCAGACGCACGGACCTTGATGATGTGGTTCAGCGCCAACAAAATCTCCGACACAGCGGGCGGGCGCACGCGGCTGGCGAGCGTGATGACGTTATCCCAGATGCGCCAGTTGTCGTTGGCGATGGAGGCGCCGCGCTTGTAAGCTGCTAGGGACTGCTGCAACAAAGTCGCCGGCGAGCGCTTGGAGGGATCGGTCTGGGATTTCTCGGGGTTGGTGATGCAGGATTCGTCTTCGTTGGGGAGGATTTCTTCAGATGCAACCAATTTCTTAATGGCGAGGGGTTCAGCTTCTTGTGCGGAAGCGGCGGCGGTGGCGGCTTCACGCTCAGCTTTTTTTTTAAGTCCCTTGACGCGCTCGACGTAGAGGGAGTACAGCGCCGAACCAAGGTTGGACCAAGTGCGTGCATCCTCGCCGCCAGCAATGGGGTCAGCAGCCGCGATGCCACGGCTGAACGACTCGGCTGCTTCGGCAAAGTCGCCCAGACGCAGCGAGATGTCGCCGAGACGGTTCCACAGCTCCGAAGACATGCGGTTCACAACGACGGCCTTGCGGTACGCGTCGCGCGCTTTGAAGATTTGCTGTTTAGAAAGCCAGTACTCGCCCAACGACTTTTGCGCACGAGCGTACCGTTGACCGGAAATCTCCCACGCGCGCTCGTAGTGCTCCGGCTTGTCCTCCAGTTCGCCGAGGATGCAGAACAGGCGGGGAGCGTTAGGCGGAGGAGGCACGCGCTCGGGACCCAAAAAGTCGGATTCTTTAAAGTTGGAGATGTCGAGCGTTTCGTTCTCGATTTCATCATCTGCGTCTGCCTCGGCATCTTCTTCTTCCGAGGCGGCGGTGGTGACGCCCGTGCGATGGAACAGGCGCCAGCGCACAATGGCTTTGCCTTTTTCCTCACCACCTGCTCCGCGGCCGTCTTGGTCGTCGTGGCGGGCGTTGGCGGCGAGGCAGAGGGCGACTTCGGCCCAGAGACGGAGACGCTTGAAGATCTCGAGGGCGGAAACCAAGGAACCGACGCCCGCCCACGAGTAGGCAAGCTCGGACTCCAGATGCCATCTGGGAGGGGAGGACAGAGCGTGGATGTACTGCAAACGGACATGCGCCGGCGCCGAATCCTCGGGCTTAGCGGCGGGGAAGAACGAAGTGGGTTTGTTGGCAGCAGCCGCCTTGTCCTCGATGAGCTCGCCATCGACAGAGATCTTGATGGCAGGGACCTGCGACTTCTTCTTCTCCCCGTTGGTGGTCTCGGAAGTGGAAGCAGAGGCAGCAGCAGTGGTATCAAAAATAACCTGATCGACAACCGCCTGCATCTGCAAGACACCGCGCTCCATGGTCCTGGAGCGATGCATCTCGATGCGCGACCTGACCAGCAGCGCTTGCGTGTAGATCTGCCAGTTGGTGCTCTTGTCGCTGATGACTCTGACGGCAAATGGCAAGATCTCCTCGGAAGTGAGGGTGTCGCTAGGGCTGAATGCGTCCTTGAGGGTAGCTTCCGTCAACAAGATGATCTGATCCAGGGGAGAAAGCTGAGGCTGCGCATCTGGCTCGAGGCCCTTGAGTTCGGCAGGAAGCCCCGTCTTGTCGTCTGTTTCGCCGTGCTTTCCCAGCTCGCCCTTGGTGAACTGCACGTCTTCCAACAGAGTGTCGTCATTGAGTTCCAAGGCCTTGGGTTTGCTGGCGTCTGCCTTGTTCTCCACCTCGTCGGCACTCTTAGCCAGGACAACAAGCTGACTCGTGGCCTTTTCCTGGAACCTGGTCCTCTTTCCGAGGGCACCGCTGAGCATGTACTGGAACTTGTTGACCTCGGCGGCCTTGTGGATGGCCTCCTTTGCCTTGGCATCTTGCCCAAGCATGATGTGCACGTTGGCCTTTTCGACAAGCCACCTGACTTCCATGTCCTTGTTGTTCTCTGCCGTAACTGCCTCTTGCACAGTCTTGAGAGAAGGCTCAATACGCCCTTGCAAACTGGGCACCTCGCACCATTGCAGACTCTTGTTGAAGATACTCCCCGGTCCCAAGCTCGGCTGGGTAATAAGCTTGTAATGCCAGACATCAACCCTCAACTTCAACCACTCCAGCGGCTCGCCATCCAGACCCTTGACCTTGACCTCGTTTGCCTTTCCCAATTGCGTGCTGAGAATCCATCGGGCCAAGCAGAACAGTTCGATGGAGGGGATGTACTGATAAACCGACACGCCATCAACGTCGAGAGTCTTGAAGCAGAGTTTGCGTGTTGCTTGAAGCGGTTTCGACCTGGTTGTCCTGCTGGATGCTGCGGCCGTGAATTCCTCCTCAACCAGGGCCAGACCATCGGGAACGGGACCGGTGACGTTAATTTGCAGAAAAGTGTTGAATGCTGAGAGGGCGACGGCGACCTTGTCCTGGGCTGAAGGTGTGTCGTCGACATTCTGCTGCTGCTGCTGCTGTGATTCGGTGTCGAAGAGGGAGCTGACATGTGACTCGATGAGCTTCTTGGCGGGCTCGGTGGTGAGGACGGAGATGTAGTGGCCTGAGCGGACGTGCTCGAGCAGCTTTGTCGTCGTGGTGTCGGTCATTGTTGGTGATGCTTGTCCAGTGACTGCCTGAGGGATTGGATTGTGAGAGATAAGATTGAAGAAAAAGGGTATCAAATCTTTTTGTCTATCTCATCCCTGCCTCTGAATCCCAATGAAAAGTCTGAAAGTGAAATAAAACAAACCCAATTGAGAAGCCAAATGAATGCAGTAGAAACAGTGGAAAGTGGAAAGTAGAAGGGGGGGTTGTTGATTGGAAATCATCAATCTGATAGAGGGGTCTAAGAATGTCAAAACATTTTTCTTCAGGCACGCCCGCCGACAAAGTAAAAAAAATGTGGGGGGAGGGGCTGGCCAGACCCCAGTCAGTCTTGGCGCTGTGACGCACTTTTCAATCGCCAAGACTGTGCTTACATAAGGCTGAAAACACCAAGTAGCACGGGACTGCAGTGAGGTTCAACGTCCATCATCATCACCACGTGCATGGAGCACAAAGGGAGGGCAGGTACTAGTAATCAATACATGTGATCGCTGCTACTGATAATACCGCTACAGTACAGCTAATCCTGACATGAGTGCTACCAAGTAACCCTATAACGCTTGACACCTGACCATCCCCTGCCTACCTATTCATGCACACTTTGCTATACTCCTACACCATCACCCCCATCTTTTCTTGAGAATCTCCAGTCCCAAGCAGAAATCTATTTCTTGCCCTTGCCCTTCTTGGCCTGAACAACTCGGAATCCAGGCACGGCAGCCATGGGATCCTCCTTGACGCCAGCCGCCTGGCCGCCGTTGCCACCCTTCTTGGCCACCTCGGACCAGCCACCGTTGCTAGAAGGCATGGCCCCGCCCGTGTTGGAGTCCTTCTCGACAATGCCCTTGTCGGCGAGCTTGCGACGACGGACAAACTCCTCGGCGAAGTGGCGGCCATCCATCGTGGTGGAGAAGCCGTACACACACTCGGACAGAATCGCCACGTCTAGAGGGAGCTCCAGGAGCGTAGAGGCAAAGGTCTCGACTGTAAATAGCAACATTGTTAGTTACGTGCCCAAAAAAAAAAAAAAAAAAAAAAAAAAAAAGAAATGAGGGAGAGATAACATACTGTCATTAACACCGCTCAAGCCCCTCGACAGCTCACGATGCAACCACTTCTTAAACTCCTCCATAGCCACGTTCTTGGCATCCTTGAGCGCCGCAGTCGCAGGCTTAGCCGCAACCTTGGCAGCCGGAACCACGCTAGGCTTGACAGGAGCAGTGCTGACAGGGCGGCTGGTAGCAGCAGGGCCAGTAGGGATCTTGACCTTGCCACCCGCGCCAACAGTAGACCAACCACCACCGACAGGAGAAGCGCCAGCAGCAGCAGCAGCAGCAGCAGCCTGAGCAGCAGCGCCAGGAGTGATCATGCCGGGAGGAGCAGAAGTCGACCAAGTCTTGCTAGCCAAGTCGGCATAGCGCTTACCGAGCGCAGAGCCAGACATGACGCTGGCCTGCATGGCAGCCTCCTTGGCCTTCTGCTTGCGAAGCTCCTCCTCGCGCTGGATCTCGGCAAGCGTCTTCTTGGAGCCCGTGGTGCTGACGGCCACCTTGGCGGTAGGCTGCTTCCAGGGACTGCCAGAAGCGGGCGCGCCAACGGGGGAACCAGTACCCCAGGTGCTGGTAGCCGGCAGACCTATGTGGGCCGCAGCAGCAGCCTTCTCACGCTCACGGAGGGCAGCAGCCTCCTGCTCAAGAGCAGCACGACGGGCCGCAGCCGCAGCCTCCTCCTTCTTGGCAGCCTTCTTGGCCTCGGCCTCCTGGATCTCCCTCAGGCTGGGACCCTTCTGGGTCTCGGTGCCGGCCCAGGGAGCGGTAGGGGGAGGGGCAAGGACCGAAGCATCAGACGTGGTGTCGGGAGTGCCAGAACCAGAGCGCTCGCCGTATCTAGCAGGGAGGCCCGAGGCAGGACGCTGAGCAGTGGGGGCAGCAAGAGGCGTGTTGGCCTGGGGAGGAGGAGGGAAGGGCATGGGAAGACCCGAGGCAGCGGCCTGCTGGGCAAGCTTGGCAGCGTTGTTCTCAGCCTGAGTCTTCTTGATCTTCTCGGTCAGGGAAACCTCGGTCTGGGAAGCGCCGTCCTTGGCACCAGCGGCCTCTTTAGCCTCCTGAGTCTGCTTCTTGGAAGACTGGGCAGTCTCCTGGACAGGGGCGGGAGCAGCCTCGTGCTCCTCCTGGGGCTTGGGAGCCTCCTCCTTCACCTGCTGGAGGGCCCCCTGGGCGGCGGCGGCAGCAGCGCTGGCCTGGGCAGCCGCCTCCTCAGCATCGTGCTGGGCGCGAAGCTCGTGAAACTCCTTGAGCTTAGCGTTGAACCCCTGCTCGTCGTTGCGGAGCTGCTCGACCGAAGGGAGGTTGCCGCGGAGAGACGAGTTGTCACCGATGGGGGCGCCGATCGACTGAGTAGGAAAGGAACCAGGGAGACCGCCATTGGCCTGCAAGTTAGCCAGCAACTGGCGCTCACCCAAGCTCAGATCAGGAGCGAACAGATCGGGACCCAATCCGGGCTGAGCAGGGGCTTGACCCAAGCTCACGGGAGCCTCAAAGAAGCCCGCGTTGGGGCCAATAGCACCGATGGGAGGCTGAGGCATACCAATGGGGGAAGTGATGCTGCCAAAGCTGGGCTGGCTCTGCAAGCTGTGAGCGCTAGAATGGTGGTGCAGAGCTCCGGGGATACCAGGCTGGAGAGGTAGGCGGCCGAAGCTTTGGTGATGATGCAGGAACTCACGCTGCCGAGCGTGATACAACTGCTCCTCCTGCTTGCGGCGCTCCAGGTCATTCTGCTGAGCAGCCGTCAAGGTTCTGCCAAAAGATGGGAAAGCACCCTGGAGGGGAGGAATGGCCTCGGCAGCACCGAGGGCAAAAGGACCAGCCGAAGGCGGGGGTCCGTGAGGGATGCCCATCTGGGGTACCAGGAAGGGCTCACGCGAGTTCCCAATGCGCCGGATGAGCTGGCCGAGAGGCTCAAAGTCGGGGTCCTCGACGCGCTTGACACGGAGGTCGGGCGAGAAGAAGTTGGCCTTGTACCAGTCATTCATTTCCAAGCCAGAGAAGGGACCCTGCATCTGACCTTGAGGATCCAGGTAAACCCAACGCATGCGATCGGGCATGACCATGGTACGCTGCTGCTGCTGCTGATTAGGTTCGCCAGCGGTAGGGGTAGCCGGAAAGGCGGGACCGGCCGTGGTGGCAGGGAAACCCGAAGAGGGCGCCGTAGACGTAAGACCAGCAGCCTGGTGCTCGCCGCTGGTGAAGGCCGACTTGATGGCATCGGTACCAGGGAACAAGTCCTCAAAGGCACCTCTGCCGGCTCTCATGGGGCTAGCGGCATCGCGGGGCTGAGTACCAATGGCACCACGCCCGATAGCACCAAGGGGGTTGGCCTGTCTGAGGTCCGGAACAGAATCACTCAGGTTCTCCTGCTCATGGCCAACGTGCATCTGAGCTTGCATGGCGGGAGGGAACAAGGAGCTGAGCTTGTTCGCACGGCCAAGCCCCGAACCACCAGCAACACCAAAGCCGCCCAGGCCGCCAAAACCGGGAGACTGCAAATCACCAATGGGGCTGAAGATGCTGGTGCCAAAAGCGCTATTGAAGGGCTGTCTTTCGCGATCGGGGGTACCGACCGAAGGAGCAGTGGGCCAGCCTCCGAGAGTGTTGACGGTCGGAAAGCCCTTGGCACCCACGCTCGAAGTCTGGCTACGGTCGCTGCCGTCAAAAGGAGCACCGCCAAAAGCACGAGACAGGGTGCTGAAGTTGGACTGCGGCTCGGACCCGGCAGCGTTGTGGGTAAGTCGATCGATCTCGGCGTCGTCATGCCCCTCATCGCCACGCTCGGCTAGCGGGCTGCGGTACGGGTTCGTCTCCGAGGGACTGGCGGGCCCGTTTCCCTGCTCGTTCTGGTTGTTGCTGCCACCGAGATTGAGAGCCGACATGCCGAAATCGCCGCTGCTTCCCTTGACAGGGGGGTCGAAGACGCCGCTGCGCTGGAGGGAGGACGCGGGCGGGCTGTTGTTGTCCTGAGCCCCGCCGAGGATGGCGCTGCCGGTCAGACTGTCGTCAGGCCCAAAGGGGTCAGTATCAGTACGCTGGCGGGGTCTCCAACCACGGTTGGTATCAGTACCGGGAGCAGACTCGTTTCCCTTGATGGCAGCCACATTCTCATTCGAGTCTTTGGGGATCAAATGGGCTAGACGACTTGCACCCGCGCCGCCGAAACGCTTTTCCCCGATCGTGGACGTGGCCGTGTTCAAGGCAAAGCTACCAAAGGCACCAATGCCCGCGCCGGGTGTGGTCGCGGCGGGACCCCACAGCGAGGCAGAGCTGCCAAAGGCACTGGACCCAGCAGTATTGGATCTAGTGAGACCAAAAGGCTGCGTTCTCGACGTCGTCTCTTCGGCGGCGGGCTCGTCGGTGATGGACTCCCTCAGGTCCGTGTTCCGGCGAGGGAGCCAGGGATCGTCTCGGGGGAAACGGCCGGCGGTGGTCGGGGAGGCAACGGCCGAGGGCGGGAAGGGGTTCGTGTCGACGGTCTCGCGGCGTCGGGTGGCGGGTCTCGAAGCAGTAGCGGGCGAAGCTGTGGAGGAGAAGTTGTTGCTAGTGTTGACACTGACCGAGGTCTTGCGTCCGCCGTTCTGTATACCACCACCCTGCACGCCTCCTCCCTCCTTGTTCTGCTGACTCTGGGGCGGCTTCAAGGTCGAGTTCACGTCGGTGGCAAACATTTCGCGCTCCTCGGCAGTCATGGGCTCGAGGCCGATGGGCTTGACGGTACCGTTCGGATCCCAACAGACGGTGGGATCTTGCGGGACATGGGGGGAATCGCTGGTCTTGCCCCACACGCGCGAAGCTGTGCCGTTGGTCTGGGTGGGATTCCACGAGGGCGCAAAGAGGGCCGACATGTCCATGTTGTTGGCGGCTTCGGCACTATGCTTGTAGATCTCGTAGAGCTCGTCCTTGGAATAGCGGAGAGGACCCTGGCTGTGCTGGTTGTTCTGCTGGGGGTGCTGCTGCTGCTGCTGGTCGGGCGCGGTCGGAGTGGGTTGCGAGGCGGAGCTACTGTTGATGCTGTGGTTGTTGTTGTTGTTGCTGTCTAGAGCGGGGTTCTGTGTGGCATCAGTCGAGCTGCTAGCGGCGACAGACTGGGTGTTGAAGGGGGTGGTGGATGAGCGGCGGAAGGTTCTGGTGCCGTTAAGCCGAGCCCTGGAGGTTGTGGTGACGTGTCAGCGGCGGCTGTTTAGTTACGGTGGTGATGGTATGATGGGATGGATGGGGATGGAGGAGGAAAGGAGGAGACGTGTCTCTCGTGTGTATTCAATCTGGCTGTCACATCTGGAGGTGGTGTCTGCCAGTGTATGGTGTACTCTGCTTGACATGGACTCGACAGGGCTGGATGATGCTCACCATTCGCCGCTGCCCGCACCACGGACGGAATCGCCTCGGGCACCGGATCTGGCGTCTCCTCTGGTGGTTTGGCCGGCGGCCGCAGAGGCAAAGCTCGATGGTAGCTGCGTAGCCATCTTGGATGATGAAAAAGGATGGTATGGTGGTAGACAACGTACTGCGCGTATAGCGTGTGTGTGGGTGTGTGTGTGTGTGTGTGGTGCGTGCAAAAAGCGAGGAGAACGTGGTGGTGGTGATGATGCCTGGTGGTGGTGGAAAATGGAAGTGGAAGCTGAGAGGTCACTCAATTGCTTGGACTTGCAAAGTTCTAACAAGTCTGCACTGCACTGGCGCTTGTGCTGATGTGTAAAAAGCTGTAAAATGCGACAATTATACGCGGTGGGGGCCAAGGCGAAAATGGGGCAATCCGTACGGTAAGAATGTCACGGCGTGGTATCGATCTTACAAGAGGATGGATTACGCTTGCAGATTTCAGCACGCGGTGACTGGTGACGACGAACCATTTCAAAGAAAAGCGGGCAGTCCCAATTTTGCTCTCCACTTTTTCCACCAAGAAACGTGACTTGGCCCGTGACGTGTTTTGATTCACGACAGCTCCACTGCTCCAAGTATCGCGCTAACAATTTCTTCAGTGCGTTACGAACAATGAAAAAGTCCAAGCGTGCATACAATCTCCCAGACAACAGCGAGTCACGAGCTGCATGGACCACTCTCAACGAATCTCTGCATTGTTCACACACGCCTTTGCAAACAGCCTGAGTGCAGTCACCACTTGTTTACATTTTTTTCTCGTGTTTGTGACTCTTCAGTCATGGTTACCTCAAGCCGTCCGCTGTTGCTTGGTGACTTGTCGGTACTGCCCGGTGCCCCGGCCTGATTTGCCATCTTGGAAAAGAACGTCCTCTCATTGGTCCGTTCTTTTGTTTTCGAGACGTCGCGGAACTGACTCGGAAGGTGGAAGAGGACCTTCCATCATGTTGGATTTCGTTGAGATAGCCCACTAGAATACAGACGCCCCCAATTACACCGTCCATGAATAGCTGCCAACAACGAGTCAATGTTGCCTGTTTACCTCTGCTCATCACTCATCAGGTCGTTATCACCACAAGACCGCAAGGCTGAATCAACAAGTCGTCACAAAAACATGGGGTAACACTGCATCCCTCTTCGGTGCTACACACTCACAAAGTCAAAAGAGGCCCATTGTCCAATCAACGGTTGTCTCCGTCATGACCGTCATATGTCATCCGGCATTTCTTGAAAACCCCCGACGGTCATCACTCATCCGACACCTCCCGGACTTGATATCCAAGCATCTCATTCGACTCAACCGCATTCTCATCCACCAATTTCTTGGCCGTCTCGACCCCGGCCACCGGCACGCGATACTCGAATCTCTTCCCTTCCTTTCCCGATTGTCGTCCATCCGGCAAGGCATACGGAAATGGTAAGTACTCGGGCAACAGTCCCAGCTGTCTGAGAACGGTTCCCTGGTCCCAGGCAATGTGCTCGTGGTATAACCTATCGCCGCGGATATTGACGATGCTCGTGAACGGGATACTCACCTCGCGATGGGTTGGAGGGATGCCGGGGATTCTGATGTTGTTGTCTTTGGTTAGACCTGGTGTTATATGAGGGGAGGCCGGGTAATATAATACTCACAACCAATCAACCACGCGATCGTGAGTAAAGTTGAACAGGAACTCGTCAACAATCCGATCGATGCCCACGGTCCGGCTCACCAGCTCCAACTGCGCGTCTTCCGCATTGCTGTGGATGAAATGGTCCCGGTAGAACTTGGTCAAGTTCTCTCTCCCGACGCCGCCCGTCAGTGTCGGCACGTGGTTGACGTAGGGCTGGTCAACCATGGTGGCCATGGTCTTTTCGACGCTGCGGTCCTCGAACTCGTACTTGGTGTGCTCGTCCCAGATGGCTTCCAAGTCGAAGTAGGGTCCGCCAAGCAACGGCTTCATGAACGTGAGAGAGCGCGTGTGGGCGACCGAGACAACGCTTGGGTTGAACCCTACACTCGACGGAAGTGCGAAGAAACGGCGTATTCTCACGTTAGGGTAGTAGTGATACTTGATGTTTTCAGGATTTTCCCCACACATCATGTCAATGTCGTTCTCGGAGCGCTGACGAGCGGGGGCGGGTATGTGCGCAAGAATGAGGACTGAGGTGCCTTCCATCCTCGTGGCTTCGGAGAAGCGGCCGTACCAGACACATGAGGCAATGCAAGGGTTCGCGGCGAGGGCGGAGGCGAGAACCTCAAAGTTGTCGTCGCCATACCCGTGCACTAGGATAGTAGTGATCTCTTTCTTAGCTCATGCCATGATAAGTCGTGTCACGGTGTTGGCCCGTCCCTCAGTGCCTTTCAAGTTCACAACACCAAGGTGCGCACACACGAGGGCACTCACCAACAAGGCCAACCTTGTCCACCCCCTCACACTCCTTCATCTTCCCAAGTTCCTCGATTGCTCGCCCAACCAACTCCCCAAGGCCCAGACTGCCGGGGCCATACTCGCCAGGCGTACACCATCCCATGCTGATCAGATGGTCTCGACCTGACGAGTAAGTGACCTGTGCAACCGCGTACCCCTCTTCAGCCCATTTCTTTAACGGTTCGGGGTCCAGTGTCTCCTGGCCCCTCGGCTCACCACCCCGAACATGAGGACGAACTCCGCGGTTCAGAAGGTCGACTTCCACCTGGGGCGGCACAACGAGGACCAATCCGGGTCCCGTTCCCCGTCGAGTGAGCGGGGCCTGGGTGGTGACCTCGGGGAAGATAGCCGACATCTTCACTGCCTTTGTAGGGAGATATATGTTGTGGGCAACAGGTCCGGATCCGAGAGGGACGAATGTGGATATGAGTTCGGAACGGAGAGACGCAAGTTGGGAGTCCAGGTCAGATGGGACGGGGAGGATGCAGGGAAGTGGAACGGGAATTATCCGGTCGCGGAACTTGGTGCATTGGGGGAGACGGTTACAACCGGGTTGTGGTGTGTTGCGTTGACGATCCTGGGCGACAAGCCGACAACTGAGCTCCCGATGCGTTACTCCTTCTTACAATTTAAAGCCCTGAATTGCGACGCTGATAGCCCGAATTTTGCATTAACAGGGGCCCGGTTTCAGTGAGAGAGGCACACTTAGTACCCGTGCCCCGCGGCGTTCCTCCAATGGCCAGAAGGCCGTGTCTGGTCTGTGCGCTGGGACCGTCTTTTTCCAAAGGATTCTAGTCGCCGGAATTAGTTGCATTAACTATAATTGCTTCGATTCAGTGCGAGTGTTTGTGAAGATCTGGACAGGGGCAGGGGTTAGCTTGTTGAGATTTGATAGCTCTGGGCCTCTGGCCGACTATGTGATTGTCTGTCCCCGTAGAGTTGTTATGGTGTTGGAGGCAGTGGAGGTACCTAAGGTAGCTTCCTTCGTCTTCTAGGTCCAACCAAGTAGGTAGTAGGTAGGGTCTATGCCCGTTCATCGAACTAGAGATGCCATGGAGAAAAGATAACCACACATGCGTTACTATCACAAATACAACATACACAACACTCAAAGGTATTCCTCGATGAGTGAGGTACCTTACTATATGAGATGCCAGCAGGGCTTCTGTTCCACCCCCCTTTTCTTCTTTCTCCTCCAGCACGCTGGGCCTTCCCTCTTGAGGTATCTTTCGTAGCAGGTACCTTAGCTAGGTGGTCAATCATCCAACCCCTCCCCCGATAGAAAGTCGCAACACAGCTTCAACCGCCCGACAACATGGTTGAGCACATCCTTCCTCCACGTGCCGAGATCGCCACCACCCTGACCTGGCCTATTCATCCCCAAACACCAATCGACCGCCGCCGCATAATCCGGCCCCGCCTTCTCCAGCAATTTACCTCTACTTTGCAAATCCCTTGCCGTAAGAAAGTCGTAAATCCCCCGGCGTATGGTCGTTGCTCGCGGGCTATGTGCTGGGCGTTGTTCCACCCGCCAGTAGCGCTGGTCTTGCAGGCGCTTGCCGAAACCGAGTTCGACGAGGATGGTGCCTAGCTGGTCGAGGGCGTCAGAAATTCGTGCCGTCTCTTTTTTTCGACTTGGGCTCTTGCCTACGAAAAGCCGCTGGACGTACGGCTCGTTCAGGAAAGCTGGCTCGTCCTCGCTGAGGATGTCTCCGGACGGGTTTGGGTCCACGAGGAAGATAATGTCCGTCTTGGTGATGGCCGTGGGAAGCCAGGGAGACTCGAGAAGCTGTAGGAAGGAGGAGGCAATAGTTAGGGCTATGGAGAATCTTAGCTTGCGCTTGTCCTGGAGGGTGGCGAACAGGTCCCCCTCGATGATGTCTTGGAGGGTGATAGGGATATGTTGCTGGGCTGGTTGGTAGGGGATATGATAGATATTATACGTAATATTTTTATCGACGAGGTAGCTATAGCTTGGCTCGCATTCGATTTCCTACGAGGCCAGTACTACTAAAATTGTATAGAGGTAGAGGATAGTCTAATTTGGGGTTATTATTATTGTGCAACCGGAGGAAGCGGTGGCGATTTTGTCTTCGTGTTTTGATTCCACTACCATTACAGTTGTTGAGGATCTGTGTATTGTAAATTAGCCTGGGCTCGATGCTGTCTTTGCCTTCAAGTCCTGTGGACCGCTTGACTTACTGGGATTCCGCGCAGATGGTGGCTTTCCCCTTTGAACTTCCCGAGTTCCCCATGACGGACTGGAGTGGACGACTGTCCATATGCAATAGCGTGTGTATTGGCAAGCTCATCCATAGTATGGCGTCCTCCGCCTCCGAGTTAACCGCCTCGTTTCCAACGATCCTTGTCTTTCGTGCGTTCCATGTTGCGGAAGACGATTTAGACGACTGCTCCTTGGTAAATAGTACCTCAAACTCGGGCATCGCATTGCTCCGATGTTGCAAGAGAAGATTCGCGCAGTGGATTGTACATCTGCAGTTCCAGCTTGAGGCAAGAATATCGAAGAATCTGTCGGCTCTTTGCCAAAAGCTACACAGAGTAGAATCGATGGCGGCAGCTGGCTGAACTGTGACCGCGACGGGACTTTGAACGGAGGCATGTTTTAGAGGTAGTCTGTCACAACCCGCAAGAACTTTTCCGAGTCTTTCGATACCATCATTCAGTCGTTTGAACAGGCGGGTCCGGTTCTTCTCGCCCTTTACGGCCATCTTGAACCTCTTCCACTAGAAATGCCGGTTATCGCTGTCTCTCAACGCTTTCAAACATGCAATTATCGTAGCCTCTCCCTATGTATTTCAAGTTATTGGTGCACGAGTAAGCCTGCCCGGAAATAACATGGCGTACAGTCGAGATTTTAACTGCTTGTTAAGTAGAGGTACGGTTTGATGTACTTACAGGCTTATCAACCATGACCTGGACGGAGGAATCATTCAAAGCCAGCTCCTCCGTAATCTCTTCTACAACGTCCCTTATCTCCTGGATTTGATCCATGTAAACCTCGTACCCATCCCGGAGGCGTTCCTTTAGAATTCCTACTGTCTCGGAATCCACCCACCAAGTCCCAAACATGAAAGGTTCCTTGATGAGCTTGATAATCTTGTGCTTCTTCGGTTGGTCGTCATCCATGCCATCTACCATGAGAGGTAGAAGAAGATCTTCGATATTTCTCTTGTAGAGCAGTGCACTATACTTCAGCGTCCGGCGCCATCTTACGTACTTTGCTCTAATCTCATGGAAGTCTCTACAGCGCTTGGCTAATTCGCCATAGTTATCGAGGATGTCAATGGCGAGGGGCAAGGCGCCCAGCACCATACTGGCTATCTCGAAGCCCGACATGACTGTGGGATTCTGGAGGTAGAGCGTTCTTCGGGCAACGGGGAGACGATGGAACTTTTTGGTTGTTTCTGTCTTTCGGGGCTTTCAGGATGCAGAGTGCCCTGGGTAGGTAGAGACCGAACTTGATGACAGGTGGGTATTGGGACTTGAGAAGTTGGGAAATGGAAAGCAGAGTCGGGTCTGAGAGCTTGACGAGGATTTGGACTCTTGGAGGTGAGAATGAAGAGATCATGTATTGGAGGACGCAATGGCGAGTGCGGGGAATGCATCAGGTATTCAGGTCCATGTCAGCAACAAGGTCAGGCAGGGACACTCTGTAGAGGTACCTACCTTGGTAGTTGGTACCTTACTGTAGGAGGTTGGGCAGAACGTCGCGACGGTTGAGGGTAAAGCCATCGAAGAGGTACACCTGTGCCGGCAGATAACTTGGGCTTCATGTTTAGCGTGGTACCACCGTCTTACAATATTCAAGGACTTGGAAGTCAACGGGCCATTTTCTGCAGGGAAACTTGCGGTTCTTTCCTCTTACCAATCACTGCGCTAACAATACACTTGTACATGTAAAGGCTGGCAGAAGTGTTTATGTTAGCTACCTCGAGCTAGGTAGGTATCCAGAATGCAAAGAAGACACGGGTAATAGGGATATAATGCCATGGTGGTTTGATTGGATGGCTAAAAAGTTGATGCAGAGGGGGAAGAATCCCTGGAATAGGTAATTTACAGGCCCAGAAACCGCCTTTTGTATCCCACCGGTCCAGTCGTCGCCAACCGCAGGGTACCTACTCTGTGCCACAATCCTCCTGCTATACCATTTTATGCATCAAATGGTCTGCGCCAATGGAAAAGGGCCGTTGGGTGAGATAGCATGCGGGGTAGATGATTGTTTCCGTACCTACGTACCTGACTTCCAAGGCGTCAGACATCAATGACGGACTCCAACTGTCTCCCACACACCTCGATAAGATCAAGATAGATATCCATCGACGTCGCTCCTTTGGAAGAAGTCACTTCCATCAACTTAACATCTTATTGAGCACGATAGACAATATTGACCTAAACACGATCCATCTACATCTGTCCCAACTTCGAGAGGAGCGAGTTCGAGGAGTTGAATTACCTCTCTACCCAAGGTACCTAGGTACCGACTGCGGAACTTACCTACCTTACTAAGATGGACAACGACACGATTAGCGGCAGATGCTACGGTATCCGACGGCGATTAAAAGATCTGCTAACTACCTGTATAGTCGTAAAGGGGCAAGCCCAAGTGCCAGCAACGGTCACCTCGTCTTCGGTCAAAGATGCTTTGGAGAGGTTTATGCTGTGGGCAGGCAATACTGGGGCATTGCGGTCGCCTGCATCGAAGCTGTCTTTAGATAGCAGACTCGCAGGCTCCCGGGACTTGCGGGACTACATATCCACGGAATTGGAAAATTTGTCCGAGGCTATTGAGGATCGTAGTAGGTAGGTTACCTTGTAAGTACCTTGTACCCATCATTGAAGACTTTAACGTTTATGCTTCTTGTCTTGAAAATAGTGCGCTGACAACTGCAAAAATACCTCTAGTCATAAAGATTTCCAATGGTTCTAGTCCTGACAGGCAGATTGCCTACATGGACGACCCATGTTCGGAGAGCGACCTCGACATGGACTCTGATGACAGCTCTTGTTCCGATGATCCTGTTCATGAGGCTGGTTCTATTCTGCAGGTCATTTCACAGAGCATCACATCGCTTTTGAAGAGTAGCAGCATGACCCTGCAGCCCGCGTCCAGCAACCTCGACCGCTTTCACCGCGCAGCTGGAGACTCTGAGAAACACGTGCATATCTCTATCCCTCTACCGGAAAGTCAGGAACATGAAGACGTCGCTATGTCGTCTGCCCTCGAGGAGCACGAAGGGATAGAGAAGCCGGCTCAGAGCACTCTAGCACACCACAGAGCACCTTGGGGGACCTGTTTTTCTGACAGTGCAGGTGACCATGAGAGTGATATGAATTCCGAAGTATTCAGTACAAAGTCTAGAACTGCAACTACTAGATTGTCCTCCCTATATTCGTCTCGGGCCTCGGCCGGTCCCCATGGGTCTATTTCACAGTCGGCCCACGAAATCGACACTCAAAGGGTTGAGAAGAAGAAGATGGTCATCATTAATCATCATGTTTCAAACCCGGCAAAGGATGAACCCCGTAGTTCGGATTACTTCAGGAGGTGATGAGGGGTTCTTCCATTGAACAAGGTCTATAGTACAGAAGGCGCGCACAGCTGTGGTGTCCTATTCTGGCAGAAGAAGAAGCCGCGACCACTGCTACGAGGAATGTGAGAAAAGCGGTAGGAACATCTCTCGGTCGACGTCAAAGCTCAGGGCCAAGGTCAAGATATCTAAGTTGGAGGAATTCTGGGCCGGAGCGGATCCGTCCCAAGTACTGAAGACGAGAATCCCAATCCGGTGGCTACCAGCTCTGGATGTGACAAGGGCTGTATTCAGGGCTTGGAACAGTAGTTCAATTCAGCTAATAAACTACTTTGGTCTCGAAAGCCTTGTTGATCTTCTCAACCTC